>RJWK010038346.1:0-20847 GCA_004363435.1 Platanista minor
TTTTTTTTTTTTAATTGGAGTATAGTTGCTTTACACTGCTGTGTCAGTTTCTGCTGTACAGCAAAGTGAATCAGCCATACATATACATATATCCCCTCTTTTTTGGATTTCCTTCCCATTTAGGTCACCACAGAGCACCGAGTAGAGTTCCCTGTGCTACACAGTAGGTTCTCATTAGTTATCTATTTTACACATACTAGTGTATATATGTCAATCCCAATCTTCCAATTCATCCCCACTCCCACATCCTGGTAACCTTTTTTGATTTAAAGTCTATTTTGTCTGATATTAGAGTAGCCACCTCTGCTCTCTTTTAGTTAGTTACTATTTGCACAGAATATATGTTTCCATCCTTTCACTTTCAACCTATTTGTGTCTTTGGATCTAAAGTGACTTGCTTATAGATAGCGTATAATTGGATCATGTTTTTATCCACCCTGTCAATCTCTGTCTTTAACTGGACAGTTAATTCATTTACATTTAAAGCAATTATTGATAATGAGGGACTTACTTCTGTCATTGTGTTATTTTTTTCATATGACTTATAGCTTTTTGGTCCCTCATTTCCTATATTACTTATTTTGTGCTTAATTTTTTGTTGTAAAATGCTTAATTTTTTTTCTCATTTTCTTTTGTTTATATTCTATAGTTATTCTCTTTATGGTTACCATAGGGATTACAATTACCATGGTAAAGTTTTAACAATCTAATTTGAATTTACATCAGCTTAACTTCAATAACATACAAAAACTCTTCTTCTTTACAGCACTATTCTCACCGCTTTTGGTTGTTGTTGTCATCACAAAATTACATCGTAATAAACTGTGTGCTCAAAAACATGAACTAATCATTCTTTTAAATGCATTAGTCCCTTAAATTATGTAGAAAAGAAGACTTGGAGTTACAAACCAATGTTACTGTAATGCCAAGTTTTAGACCAATAACTGTTTTTAGTAATGTATCAGTCTCTTAAATTATGTAGAAAACAAAAAGTGCAGTTACAAACCATTGTTACAATACTACTAGCTTTTATACATCCCCATGTATTTACCTTTACTGAGATCTTTATTCCTTCATACTGCTTGCAGTTACTGTCTAGGGTCCTCTCATTTTACCTTGCAAGACTCCCTTGAGCATTTCTTGCAGGGCAGGTCTATTCCCTCAGCTTTTGTTTATCTGGAAATGTCTTAATTTCTCCCTCATTTTTGAAAAACAGTTTTACTGGATATATGATTCTTGGTTGACACTTTTTTCTTTCAGCACTTTGAATATATTGTCTCTCTGCCTTCTGGCCTCCAAAGTTTCTGATGAGAAATCTGCTGACAACCTTATTTAGGACCCCTTGTATGTGATAAGTCACTTTTCTCTTGCTGTTTTCAAAATTCTTTGTCTTTGCCTTTTATAAGTTTGATTATAATGTGAGTCTGTGAGTCTCTCAGAGTTCACCTTAGTTGGAGATCACTGAGCTTCTTAGATGTTTATATTCATGTCTTTCATCAAACTTGAGATGTTTCCAGCCATTATTTCTTCAAATATTCTCTCTGCCCCTTTCTTCTCCTTCTAGACCTCCCACAGTGTGTATGTTGGTCTGCTTAATGGTATCCAAACAGGTCCCTCAGGCTCTATTCACTTTTCTTCATTCATTTTCCTTTCTGTTCCTCAGACTTGGTAATTTCCATTTTTCTATCTTCAAGTTCACCAATTATTTCTTCAGCCAGCTCAAATCTGCATTTAAATCCTTCTAGTGAGTTTTTCATTTCACAATACAAGTTATTGTAGCTCCAGAATTTCTTTTTGGTTTCTTTTGAGGTATTCTCTCCTTATTGATATTTAGATTTTATTCACACATCGTTGTTTTGAGTTTTTCCATATCTTCCTTTAATTCTCTGAACATTTTAAGATGGTTGTTTTAAAGTCTTTGTCTAGTAGATCTGCCATCAGGCCTTTTCCAGTGATAGTTTCTGTTCATTTATTTCCTTAGAATAGGCCATACTTTCCTGTTTCACTGAGTGCTTTGTGATTTTTTTGTTGCTGTTGAACACTGGACATTTGAATCTAATAAGGTGGTAATGCTGGAAATCAGATTCTCCCCCTTTCCTGGGGTTTGCTGTTTTTTGTTATTGTTTTTGTTTTTTTGGGGGGTTGTGGTAGGCTGTATCTGTGCTAAGCATCAGCCTGAAATGTAAAGTTAAGATCTTCTCAGACCTTTTTTGCACCTTTTCCTGGGAATGAACATTCACTTTCCAATTTTCCCTGCAAATGTAGTTTTGTTTTTTGTTTTTGTTTTTTTTTGGACATGCCACGTGGCTTGTGGGATCTTAGTTCTCTGACCAGGGAATCAAACCCAGGCCCTCAGCAGTGAAAGCGCAGAGTCCTAACCACTGGACTGCCAGGAAAGTCTCTATAGTTTTGTTTTGTTTTGTTTTCCCCTGTAGTTGCTTTTTGATGTCCTAGTCTTTAAAGTCTGGCTCCAAAAAGGGCAAGAAGAGAAGAGAAGGGGAGGAAAAAAGGCTATGGCCTGTTAAAGTCCCTTGGAAATCACTTGGAAGGGAGGAGCTGCAACAAGAGGCTGCCTGTCTCTCTGCACCTCTGTGATCAGAAGCAATCAGTAATCAGAGCATATGCTGGATATTCGGAGGACAGGATCTTTTCTGCCACCATGGTTCCTGCAAGCTGCTCCAAAAACATGTGCATAGCTGCCTGCCAGGTGGCTGATAGGTGAGGAATGAGCAGCTCTGAAATTAACTGTAATTTACCTTCCAAGTCTTGCCCTAGAATTTTCAAGCAATCAGTGGAATGCAGAATTCCAACATGAGACAAATTCTGCCAATTCAATTGTTGTTTAGGTGGGGAAAAGATTCTTGGTGCTTCCTACTCTGCCATCTTCCCAGAATTCTCTCTTCTTTAGTTTCTTACCACTTGATTTTGCTTCTCTAAACAATACAGTATAATTGTGCCTGGTTTTGAACTTATATAAATGGAATCACAAGCTATATATTCTGACTAGCTTCGTTCACTCTATATTTTTACAATTTATTTAATGCTTTTGTATACAGTTGTAGTTCTATTCATTTTCATCACTATATAGTATTCCAAAGTATAAATTAACTACAATTTACTTATCCATTCTACTAACAAGAGACCTGGGCCTGGGACTGTTTCAAACTTTCAATGCATATGAGCACTATGGCTCACTGAAGTATGAGTTTCTCTATGCCATACACCTAGAAGCTAAAGTCTCTGGGTATGCATATCTTCAACTTAATAAAGTGTTGGTACTGTTTATATTCCCACCATCAGAGGGTGAGATTCTCCCTTGCTTTACATCCACACTGATAACTAGTACTGTCAGATGTGTTTGCTAGGTCAGTCAGTATAATGTGGTATCCCAATGTTATTTTACTTTGCATTTAATTGCTAACTTGTGAGCTTGACCACCTTTTACTATATTTATGTTTTGATGTCATTTGAGATTTTCTGATTTTTCCTTAATGAGTTCTTTGTATGTTCTAAATTTGAGCCCCTTGTCAAGTTATTCATGCTGCAAATATCTTCTCTGTGGTTTTGCTTTTATACTTATTAATGGTGACAAACTGTTCTTCTTTTGATGAACAGTAGTTGTTAATTTTACAGGAGCCAAATATTTGGCTCCTGTAAAATTAACAACTACTGTTACGTTAGAACATGATGTGGCTTGGTTAAAATATTCCCTTACCTGAGGACATGAAGATGTGTGCCTAAATTATCTTCTAAAGCTGAAGAAATAATTCAAGGTTTGGGTGGTTATTTTCCTCCTGCCAAACACCTGACTGTTCCAGCAGTGTGGGACCAAGCTGAGGGTTTTTCTCAGATGATCTGCTTGATCTACAATCCTGCAGTTCAGCTATTCTGGAGTTTCACCCTGGTGGAGGGGGCATTTCACCAGGATAGCAACACTGGCAGGCCTTGGACTCCAATTCTTATCTCTTTGGCTCTGAATCTGCCAAAAGTACACTTCCACCTCTCAGATGCCTCTTCCTAATTGGCAAATACCCCATTTCTCCCAGGACAGAAGCAGTTCTGTATCACCTCTCTGTAGCATATTTATTCTTAAACGCAATGAGGTTTCTTGACTACTTCTCCTTTAAAAGAGAGTAAAGAATGCTATGAAAACCCACAGATGACGACTTTAATGGGGATAAGGAGTAGATAATTATAAGGTAATGAGTAATGGTCAGAAAATGCCTAAGACTGAAAATGAAGGATGAGTAGTGGAAGATATCTTGAGAGTCAGTAGGGATGTGTCAACATAGTATGTTTGACCAGAGAGGGTCCAGGGGATAGAAGAGAAAACTGACTAAGAAAACATAACAGATAAGTAATGTGGTTCTATCAACCATTAAACCAAAATAAAAAGAAATACTAATCATTACCTGCAATCTGTACTGAGCCATCTTCTCCAAGAAGAATATTGCCAGCTTTCACATCTCTTTAAGAAAAAAAAAAAAAATCACTTATTAAAAAACACCTATTCTTTGGAGTCACATAATTTAAGCAGTTCACTATATTCACAACACTGTCAATATTTAAATGTTCTATTTTGCATTAAAGGGTATTAAGGCCAATAGTAGAATTTTTAAAATTGTAGTCACTTGTACTAGAATCCAAACACTGTAAACAATAACATATAGCTTTTCACTATTAAATTTGGAAAATCTGAGGTTATTAAATACTCAGTTGAGATAACAGTGGCCAAAGAATGTGACCCTCACTTACTATCACCTTATCTACTTTTTAAAATACAATGATTTTTTTCTACACCCTAATATATGATCAAAAATTTTAAATGGTATGTGGTTGAAAACAGGGACTATTCTATGCCTGTAGCATAAATACATGATGGAAATTATTCAAACATTTCTATATTCTTATTAGTAACTATATACAACAGCTCAAGTAATACATGAACACATTCCTGCTATAAAAACCTAAACATCACTGAAAAGGCCAAAGTTCCTTTTGACCACTGTTCCCAAGTCTAGTATTCTCTCCAAAGTTCTTAACCATTATCAGTCTAGTTAACAGAATATGTTCCTGTGACGTATCTGGGCTTTTCTTCCAACATAAATGATATTGTACTATCCCTGCAAATCTACAACTTGTTTTTCTCATGCAATAATGTGTCAGTAATATCTAGCAAAATTTACAATCCCTAATTCCTATGAGTAATCCACTTCTTTGATAACCTAAAGAAACTCTCACAATGTTCACAGACTGTACAAGGGGGTTGTCTACAGAATTGTTTGTAATAACAAACCAAAAATGGTAGCAACCTAGAAAGCCAACAACAGCAAAAAGATTAAATTAATTCTGTTACATCCATGAAATGGATTAAGGTCAATCAACATGTCATGCCCTCTAATACATAATACATACTGCTAAGTGAACAAATCAAATAGGACAGTGCATTTTGTATGCCACCATTAATGTTACACACACACAAACACACACACCCCTTTCCATACACAGAGAGCAATGAATTTATTTCCTTTAGTGGAGAGGGGTGGGATCAGAGTCTTGTGGGAATGGACTCACCTGTTTGTTTCATAATTAAAAATAAATATAATTAAATAAAAGGGAGCCAGGCCTTGAAGCTAGACAAGAAAGAAAAGCAAGGCTAGCTCATGGAAGAAGACCCTGTTTGTCAGGAAAAAGAACCAGTGAAAGGACACTTCATCTCTTCCTTGTCCCTGTCTTCTTTCCCCTATCCTTAGCTATAACCATTCCTTGGTAAACAAGGAACAACAGTTTCACAACTGTGTGTAGCAATGTCACCATACCAAGAGTATACAATACCTTTCCTGAATATATACTGAATCATTTGGAAATCATATTACTGACTATTTTTTTCTGCTTATAAATCCAAGCAATTTATAGGACCTTTCCCAGAGGCTGACTTAGAATGGAGGTTGGCTCACTTTGCCCTACAAACCTAAAGTCTACACCATGAACAGGAGAGAACTGAGGATATTTCCTTCCCTTGGTGACAAGACCATTCAACTAAGTCAACCATGAACCTTCAACTCCTTTTTCTGAGCTCATCTGGAACGATATCTAAAACTTAATGGAAAAAACAATGTATAGTTTAGTCATTTCCTCCTCTGTGTTTCTGCAGCAGGCTGTAATGTTAGTACAGATCATAAAAATATAATCTTTCTCATTTCACCATTAAGTCATATCTTAGTACATTTCTATATCATCTGCCCTTACTTAGTATTATAATTAGTGCATAGGGGGCATCTCCCAGATACTCATCAAATAGATTTAAACAACTAAATAGAAGACAACCTGCCTTAAATCTTCTTATGGAGATAAGTGAATCATTAAATCAATCCATCTATCCAACTAAACACTAAAATAAAAATTGATTGTTTCTGAAGAGATGTGGAGTAGTAAATCAATCAATCCAACTAAATACAAAAATAAAATTGTTCCCTCCTGCCATCCCACCTCCCAACTCCCACCTCCTATCCATCTAAATAGGAGAGCAGTTAAACTATGGTATATCTATATAATGAAATACTACGAATACTAACGAATATATATGTTAATATGGAACAATCTCCAAATATATTAAGTGAAATAACAATACTACACACATCATGTTGCCATTTGTCTTTTTTTTTTTTAAGCAGGAGGGAGAGAGATATATACAGTATGTTTATATTGCCATAAAATCTCTCAAAGGAATCACAAGAAAATGGCAAGAAGTGGTTCCCTTTAGACCAGGGTACTAGACATTCAGTGAAGGAAGGAGATTTTTCCTTTTTTTTAATGCTTTATTATATTTATTTATTGTTTGTTTATTTATTTGTTTGTTTGTTTATTCCCGCCTTGGGTCTTTGTTGCTGTGAGCAGGCTTTCTCTAGTTGCGGTGAGCGGGCGCTACTCTTCATTGCAGTGCGCAGGCTTCTCATTGTGGTGGCTTCTCTTGTTGCAGAGCACAGGCTCTAGGTGGGTGAGCTTCAGTAGTTGTGGCACGCAGGCTAAGTAGTTGTGGCTCGTGGGCTCTAGAGCTCAGGCTCAGCAGTTGTGGTGCACAGGCTTAGTTGCTCCACGGCATGTGGGATCCTCCCGGACCAGGGCTTGAACCTGTGTCCCCTGCCTTGGCAGGCAGATTCTTAACCACTGCGCCACCAGGGAAGTCCCTAAAATGCTTTATTTTTTTTAGAACAGTTTTAGATTTACATAAAAATTGAGAAGATAGTGCAGAGGAGTTCCTATACACCTGTCACTCAGTTTCCCCTATTATTAACATGACACATTAAATGGTTCTGTTTTCACAGTAATGAACTAGTATTGATGCATTACTATTAACTAAGGTCTACAATTTATTCAAATATTTTAGTTTTAACCAATGTCCTTTTTCTTTCCCAGGATACCATGTTCCATTTAGTTGTCATGTCTTCTTAGGGGCTTCTCTTGTCTGTGACACTTAATCTTTGACTTTCCTTGTTTTTAATGACCTCGACAGTTTTGAGGAGTAGGATGCCCCTCTATTGGAATTTGTATGATGTTTTCCTCATGATTAAACTGTTGTTATGAGTTTTGGGAAGGAAAACCACAGAAGTCAAGTGCCATTTTCATCAGATCATATCAAGAGTACATAGTTATCACCATGTTTTAGCACAGTTGATATGGTGAAGACTTGTTTTTTTATCATATACCATTTGTACCATTTGAATTTCTAAGCCTATATTTGCATTACCCATTCAAATAATGTTTTCTAAGCTTTTGTCTTAAGTGAAGAAACAGTAATCCATTTTCAGTAGAACCTACACTTTGGGTGACTACTTTTCCTGATCAGTTCCCCAGATAATCAATTCATGTTTCCCTTTTCAAACCAAAAGTGCAAAATATAGAACAGTTTCCAAGAGTAAAAGCAGAGGAAGATCATGAAGCTAAATGGCTCACTAGACAATTAAACACACCACAGTCTGTCCTCACACACAAGAGGGCAAATGACCTTTCAATGAAAAGATGTGTAACTAAATCTCTGGAAATCAGAGTAATAGTCCTTAATTGAAGAACCTTTGTTACCTGCCTCAAAGGATATCAAGCAACCCAACAACCCCAACAGTTAAATCCTCCAACCACTCTTAAATAGCAAGAACAGTGAGTGTTGTTTTTCACAGCTTGATGCCATTTCTCACAAATCACTACTGCACGAAAGTTACAGATTCCTTTTAAAATTAAAAGGAATATCAGAGACATACTTGACTTTCTCATTAGTACAGAACACAAGTTTCTCCCCATCACATTTTTTTTTAATTTATTTACTTTTAGCTATTTTATTTTTGCCTGTATTGGGTCATCATTGCTGTGCGCAGGCTTTCTCTAGTTGCAGCGAGCAGGCTTCTCATTGCGGTGGCTTCTCTTGTTGCAGAGCACGGACTCTAGGCTCACAGGCTTCAGTAGTTGTGGCACATGGGCTCATTAGTTGTGGCTCGTGGGCTCTAGAGCGCAGGCTCGGTAGTTGTGGTGCACAGATCGAACCCGTGTCCCTGCACTGGCAGGCGGATTCTTAACCACTGTGCCACCAGGGATCGAGCCCATGTCCCTGCAGTGGCAGGCGGATTCTTAACCACTGTGCCACCAGGGAAGCCCCCCATTACATTTTTATGACTCATCAGTAGGCACAGTTTATGGAAAACATGAAAAAGGCCAAGAGAAGAAATGAATCAAGACAAAAGCTGGAAAATACGCTACATTTAGGCATCTTAAACTGACTAAATATCTACCATTTCTGTTAAAGCTAACCTCTTTAAATGGGAAAAATATTTGGGTACGTAGATACAGAGAGAAAAGTGTAAGTCTCATTTAGAGACCTGTTCACCCTAGTCAAAACCTCTAAAGCCTGGGGAGTCAAGGAGAAAACACAGTAGAAACAGAGTAAAATTATTTGACCTAATCCACCAGACTGACACAAATCTACCTGAAATAACAATTGGACTCTAAAGATATGAGAAGTAACAAAACCTACTATAAACATCCATCTCTGTTTCCCAGTAAAACAGCTTTATCCCAACTTTTTCCTGTTGAAATCTCAGTGCATCTTGGCTAAAGTATAAGTAGGGTTCTTAGCCTTGGCTGCATATTAGGATCTCTTGGGGAACTTTCAGAAGTCCCAATGCCAAGGCCTCATCATAGACCAGTTAAATGAATTTCTGGCAGTGGATCCAGGAACCGGTACTTATTAAAGTTTCCCAGGTGATTCCAATATGAAGCCAACATTGAGGTTCTCTGATTTTATGTGTAAGAGACTTTCCATTCCAGCAACATGTCAGAGACTTTCATCACTTACTACCCAGGCCTTGGCCCCAAGATACACCATTCCCCTTCTCCAAACACAAAGAAATGCTGGATTAATTAGGGGGGGAAACTGCCACATAAATGAACATGAAATAAAGAAAAGGAAATCTTCAATCTTCAGAAAAGAAAAGGACACTTAAGAGCACAGCAGTAAGCCTTGGGAGACAGAACAGAGATATTCTGCCAAATAGCTAGGGAGCTCAGGCTTTAAAATCCACCCATAAACAGAAAACACGGCATTGGGCTAGCTTAAGTTGAGAAAGAGAACTGAGACGCCTTCATAAACCTAGGACCCTGGGAAGACTGAGCCACAATGAAACATATACTTGCCAAAGGCAAGCCAGTAAAGCCATATTAAAATAAGACTTAACTGTCTTTAATACAAAAGCATTTCTAGGAGTAAAAAGCATCATTATATAACAACAACAAAAAAGGGAATAATTTACCAAGAAGATAACAATCCTGAACCTGTATGTACCTATAAAATATCTTTCAATCGCAGAGGACTATAGTTCAAAGGGGTCATTAGTGTTGCAGGGCTAACTTCAACTAACTTCTGGCCTCCACTGTTCTGATGTGAAGTGAACTCCTAATCATACTGATGCTCTGTCTTAGTCTGTTCAGGCTGCTATAACAAAAATACCAGACTGGGCAACTTAAACAACCAACATTTATTTCTCAAAGTTCTGGAGGCTGGAAAGTCTGAGATCAAAGCAGGGGCAGATTTGGTGCCTGGTGAGGAGCTGCTTCCCTGTTCATAGATGACCACCTTTTCACTGTATCTTCACAAGGCAGAAGGGGCAAGGGAGTTATCTGGGGTCTCTTTTATAAGGACACTAATACCATTCATGTGGGCTCCACCCTCATGACCTATGTACCTCCCAAAGGCTCCACCTCCAAATATCACCACATTGAGGATTAGGTTTCAACATATGATTCTGAGGGGACACAAACATTCAGTCTATAGCACTCCCCCTACATGATAAGTTGTTTTTCTCTTGCTGCCTTCAAGATATTCTCTTTGTGTTTAGGTTTCAATAGTGTGACTATGATGTGTCTAGATATAGATCTCTTTGTATTTATCTTAATTGTGGTTCGTTAAGCTTCTTAAATTTGTAGATTAATGTTTTTCCTCAAATTTGGAAGTATTAGGTCACTATTTCTTTCAATATTTTTTTGTCCCTTTTACTCATTTAGCTAAATGAGAGCTGATAGATTTAACAAAGTAGATGTTACAGTCATACAAAATTGAGCACAGATTGAATTTGTGCCTGAACTTGATGTCAATTTGACTGCTTTCTAAAAAAGACAGTGGACTTAACGTGTATTTCAGTGTGTATTTTGGGTTAATTTTACCATTGACTATATAAAGTCTGCATATGTAAAGGTTTAGGGAGAAGAATATATACTTCTATCCATGTTCTGAAGTGAGGACTTTGACTTTTAAAAATAGAGATACGCATATATTAAATAAGACAACAATTGCATATTTAAAGAATAATAATTCAGTGGCAGATCTAAATTCTATTGAGTTAGTAACTAAAAACTATAATTGATATTTAAACCAAAGTATGCCCATCATCACTGATTAGCACAAGATTTCCTAGAAGACTTTGGAAGTAGACTGCTAAATTCAGATCCCAGCTCTGTCACTAGCTGGGTGACCTCTGGCAAATTACTTAACTCTCTTTGCCTTGGTTTCCTCATCTGTAAAACAGGAATAATAATAGTACCAGGGGCTTTCCTGGTGGCGCAGTGGTTAAGAATCCACCTGCCAATGCATGGGACATGGGTTTGAGCTCTGGTCCGGGAGGATCCCACATGCCGTGGAGCAACTAAGCCCCTGTGCCACAGCTACTGAGCCTGTGCTCTAGAGCCTGTAAGCCACAACTACTGAGCCTGTGTGACACAACTACTGAAGTCCACATGCCTAGAACCTGTGGTCCACACAAAGAGAAGCCACTGCAGTAAGAAGTAGGTGCACGGCAACAAAGAGTAGGCCTTGCTCACCGCAACTAGAGAGAAAGCCCATGCACAGCAATGATGACCCAACGCAGCCAAAAATTAAATAATTAATTAATTTAAAAAAAATAGTACCAACTCATAAAATAATTGTGAAGATTAAATCAGGTTAAGGTAGAAAAGTAGAATACTTAGAAAAGTATTTAAGGACTTCCCTGGTGGTCCAGTGTTTAAGACTCCATGCTCCCAATGCAGGGGGCCCGGGTTCGATCCCTGGTCAGGGAACTAGACCCCATATGCTGCAACTAAGAGTTCACATGCCACAACTAAGGCCTGGCGCAGCCAAATAATAAATATTAAAAAAAAAAAAAAAGTATTTAGCACACAAGTTGCAGCAAATGCTAGCTGTCATTATTATCTACACCAGGGGTCAATATTTTCTTAAAGGGCCAGATAGTAAATAGTGTTTGTGGGGCAGATGATATCTGTCACCACTACTTTTTCTCTGTCGTGCTAAAATGTGCATGGCTGTGTATTAAAAAACACAAACAAACAAACAAAACAAAACAAACACGCATCAGGCTGCATTAATCCTGTGGGCCAGAGTCTGTCAATCACTGATGATCTATATGGTGGTAAAATAAATTTTTTTTCCTCTCACATGACAGTCTGGGCATGAGTGACATCAGTTCAGCATGGTAGCTCCACAGAGTTGGTGATTCAGGTTCCTCACATTTTATTGCTCTACCATCTCTTAAGTTCTTGCTGCACAGTCCAAGATGTCTTACTACCACATCCACATTTCAATGGAAGGAAGGAAAGGGCATATAGAGGTTATGTCACTTTCTGTGAGCAGTGGTTCTCAGGGTATTTGGCAATGTCTAGAGATATTTTAGGTTGTCGCAATGGGCACCGGGGGTGGTGTGTACGTGTGTGCTACTGGTATTAATAGGTAGAAGACGGATATGCTGCTAGATCCGTTCTGTAACACACAGGATAGCCCCTGCAACAAAGAATTGCCCAGCCCAAAAGTCAATGGTGCTGGGACTGATAAAACCTGTTAAGGGAACACTATTGTTTTCATCACAGTGGCTACAAACTAAATCACACAGTCAAATCTGGCCTGCATGGGAGGCTATGAAATGTTGCCTTTCCTCTGGATGTTCATGTGCCCAGTAAAAAATGTCTTTTTTCTTTTAATTCTAAAGCAAGGGGAGACATATTAGGGGCCAATTAGCAGTCTATGGCATACGTCTTTCTAGAAGATTACTTGATGAACATGGAATCAGAAATGAGGTATTAACTGAATTATGTTCATTGCTAGTATCAAGGTATGTATCCACAGGGTTATCACCATTCAGAGGACAGGAATCCTGTTTTTCAGGGCACCTTTTCCCTTGACAGTGTGAGAAATAAATTCCTAAACATTTACCCTTTGGTCATGCTCCCTTTTCAGTCATTTGTTAACACATTATTTTAACTAGGTACAAAACAACAGATTAGGTACAATTTTGGATGAAAAATACTATTGTCTTAAGAATATACTTTCAGTGTTTCCAAGATTTCTACTTTACATGTTATTTCTTAGAATCAATTACTCTCTTTTATCCTCATAAAAAGAAAGTTTGGGGTTTCCCTGGTGGCGCAGTGGTTAAGAATCCACCTGTCAATGCAGGAGACACGGGTTTGAGCCCTCACAACTACTGAGCATGTGCTCTAGAGCCCGTGAGCCACAACTACTGAGCCTGAGTGCCACAACTACTGAAGCCTGTGCACCTGGAGCCCATGCTCCACAACAAGAGGAGCTACCGCTCCCTGGTGGCGCAGCGGTTAAGAATCCACCTGCCAATACAGGGGACACGTGTTCGAGCCCTGGTCTGGGAAGATCCCACATGCTGCAGAGCATGCACCACAAATACTGAGCTACTGAGCCTGCGCTCTAGAGCCTGCAAGCCACAACTACTGAGCCCCCGTGCCACAACTACTGAAGCCTGCGTGCCTAGAGCCCGTGCTCCACAACAAGAGAAGCCACTGCAATGAGAAGCCCGCGCACTGCAACAAAGAGTAGCTCCCGCTCACCGCAACCAGAGAAAAGCCCATGCACAGCAAAGACCCAATGCAGCCAAAACTAAACTAAAATAAAATAAATTTAAAAAAAAGAAGCCACTGCAATGAGAAGCCCACGTGCCGCAACAAAGAGTAGCCCCCACTCACCACAATTAGAGAAAGCCCGTGCACAGCAACGAAGACCCAACGCAGCCAAAAATAAAAATTAATTAATTAAAAAAAAAGTTTGTTTCCTTTGTAAGACTTAAGCAGGTGGAAAAACTTAAACAACTGGAAAGAATTATTCATTTTTCCTAGAATGAGATGCTTCTACAGATGACTGATTTCACTTACTATACGTTGATTTTCTTTAAAATGCTTCTACTCTCAGGGTAATCTAATCAAAAGTTTGTGTGTAGGGGGAGGGAATACCTTGTTTTTTTCCTCCATATTCTGATTACTCCTTAAAAGCTCAGTTTTACAAATTGGTAGTCATCTGATCTTTGATCAGTTACTTTTCTGGGCCTTTGCTTGTCTGTTTGCTGATGGATTAGGGTTAAGTAGGTGACTTTTTTTTAACTGAGGTATAAAATTGTAAGATATAAATAAATAAGATATATTGTAAGATAAATAAATTTGTAAGATATAAATAAAGCTGTAAGATATTTAAAGTGTACAATGTGATGGTTTGGTACACATATACACTGGGAAAGGATTAACTCCATAGAGTTAATTAACACATTTATCACCTCACATATTTACTTTTATTTTTTGAAAACATTTAAATCCTACTCTCTTGCAAACTGCAATAATATGATACAGTGTTATCCACTATAGTCAACATGATATACATTAAATCCTCAGACCTTATTCATCGTATAACTGAAAGTTTGTACTTTCACCAACCTCTCCCTGTTTCCCTCACCCACTCAGCCCATGGCAACCACTTTTCTACTCTCTATTTCAAGGAATTTAACTGTGTGTGTGTGTGTGTGTGTGTGTGTGTGTTTTATTTTAAGATCCCACATATTAAGTGATACCATGCAGTATTTGTCTTTCTCTGTCTGGCTTAATTCACTTAGCATAACATGCCCTCCAAGTTCATCCATGTTGTCACAAATGACAGGACTTCCTCCTTTCCATGGATGAATAAAGTCCATGGTATGTGTGTGTGTGTGTGTGTGTGCGCGCGTGTGTGTGTATCACAATTTCTTTATCCATTCATCCATGACACACACTTAGGTTGTTTCCATATCTTGGCTATTGTGAATAATGCTGAATATGGGAGTACAGATATCTCTTTGAGATAATGACTTTATTTCTTTTGGACATATACCCAGCAATGGGATTTCTGGATCTTACTGTAATTCTTTTTTTTTTTGGCTGTGCCACACGGCTTGTGGGATCCTAGCTGCCAGACCAGGGATCAAACCTGTGCCCCCTGCATTAGAAGTGCGGAGTCTTAACCACTGGGCCACCAGGGAAGTCTCCCTGAAATTCTATTTTTAATTTCTTGAGGAACCTCCATACTGTTTCCACAGTGGCTGTACCAGTTTATACTCCCAACATCAGTACACAAGGGTTCCCTTTCTCCATATCCTTGCCAGCATCTGATATCTTGTCTTTTTTTTGTTTTGTTTTGCTTTTTGGCTGCACCACACAGCTCGTGGGATTTTAGTTCCCTGGCCAGGGACTGAACCCTGGCCCTTGGCAGTGAAAGCACAGAGTCCTAACCACTTGACCACCAGGGAATTCCCTGATATCTTGTTTTTTTGATAACAGACATCCTAACAGGTATATGATATTTCACTGCCATTTTGATTTGCATTTCCCCAATGGGTAGTGATGTTGATCACCTTTTTCACATGTATCTGTTGGCTACTTATATGTGTTCTTTGGAAGAATGTCTATTCAGGTCCTTTTCCCATTTTTTTAATTGGGTTGTTTTTATTTTTTTGCCTCTGAGTTGTATGAGTTCCTCCTATTTTGGGGATGTTATCCCCCTTATCAGACATGTGGTTTGCGAATAGTTACTTCTATTTACTAGGTTGCCTTTTTACTTTTTTGATGGTTTCCTTTGCTGTGCAGAAGCTTTTTAGTTTGATGTGGTCTAGTTTTTAAAGTTTTTGCTTTTATTGCCTTTGCTATTGGTGTCAAATCCAAAAAATCATTGCCAAGACCAATGCCAAGGATATGTTTTCTTCTAGGAGTTTTATAGTTTCAGGTCCTAAGTTCATGTCTTTAATCCATTTTGAGTTGATTCCTCTATATGGTATAAGATAGAGGTCCAGTATCATTTTCTGTATGATGTTTGTTGTGGGCTTACCATAAATGGCCTTTATTATGTTAAGGTACATTCCCTCTATACCCAGTTTGTCAAGAGTTTTCATTATGAAAGGATGCTGAATTTTGTCAAAAGCTTTTTCTGCATTTATTGAGATGACCGTGATTTTTATTTATTTTTTTATTGCTTTACGATGGTGTTAGTTTCTGCTTTATAACAAAGTGAATCAATTATACATATACATATGTTCCCATATCTCCTCCCTCTTGCGTCTCCCTCCTTCCCACCCTCCCCATCCCACCCATCCAGGTGATCACAAAACACTGAGCTGATCTCCCTGTGCTATGCGGCTGTTTCCCCATGATTTTATCGTTCATTTTGTTAAAGTGATGTATCATAGTGATTGATTGATTTACAGATGTTGGACCACCTTGCATCCCTGGAATAAATCCCACTTAATCATGCTGTATGATCCTCTTAACATATTGTTGAATTTTGTTTGCTAACATTTTGTTGAAGATCTCTGCATATATGTTTATCAAGGATATTGGCCTGTAATTTTCTTTTCTTGTAATGTCCTTGTCTGGCTTTGGTATCAGGGTAATGCTGGCCTTGTAAACTGAGTTTGTAATGTTTCCTCCTCTTCTAGTTTTTGGAAGAGTTTGAGAAGGATTATTGTAAGTTCCTCTTTAAATATTTGGTAAAATTCACCAGTGAAGCCATCAGCCCTGGATTTTTGTTGGGAGGTTTTTGATTATTGAGTTGATCTCCTTAGTAGTAATTGGTCCGTTTAGATTTTCTGTTTCTTCATGATTCAGTCGTGGTATATTGTATGCTTCTAGGAATTTATCCATTTCTTCTAGGTTGTACAATTTGTTGGCATATAATCGTTCATAGTAGTCTCTTATGATCCCTTACACTCCTGTGGAATCAGCTGTAATGTCTCCTCTTTCATTTCTGAATTTAATTTATTTGAGTCCTCTCTCTTTTTCTCTTGGCTAGCTAACAATTTGTCTATTTATCTTTTTAAGAAACCAGTTCTTAAAAACTGGTTTCAGGGCTTCCCTGGTGGCGCAGTGGTTGAGAGTCTGCCTGCCGATGCAGGGGACACGGGTTCGTGCCCCGGTCCGGTCAGAACCCACATGCCGCGGAGCAACTGGGCCTGTGAGCCATGGCCGCTGAGCCTGCGCGTCCAGAGCCTGTGCTCCGCAACGGGAGAGGCCACAACAGTGAGAGGCCCGCGTACCAAAAAATAAAAAATAAAAAGAACTGGTTTCATTGATCTTTTCAACTCTTTTTAGTCTGTATTTCATATATTTCCATTGTAATATTTTTATTTAACTTCCTTCTGCTAACTCTGGGCTCAGTCTGTTCTTATTTTTGTAGTTCCTTAAAAGTAGGTGATTTTAAATGTTATATCTTGTTGTGTTCTTCCACTCTTTTTCTGCTTTCTTTGGTTTTAATTGAGCATTTTATATGATTCTATTTTTCTCTCCTCTCTTAGCATATTAATAATTCTTTTTTTCCTTTTTTAGTGGTTGCCCTAGAGTTTGCTCTACACATTTACAACTAATCCAAGTCCACTTTCACATAGCATTATACCACTTCCCTGAGTTTTCTTTCAATCTCATATATCCTGGACTGGGTATTACAGTCTCACAACCCCACAACCCAGAACTGTCAATAGGCATAGACCAAAAAAAAAAAAAAAAAAAAAAGAAGAAGCTCTAAGCCTGCTCTCTGTGGCCAAAGGATCAGGAAAGGGGCAGCAGAACTCAGACCTAGCAGGGACCCCATCCCTGACTACATAGCTGGAATGGAAGGCTGACCCAATAGGCCAGAACCAGAGGTGCCAATGAAGACCAGACAGGAAACTCCATTGCCCAATCCACATCTAGTGCAGCAGGCAGGCCCATGCTGCCTACACCAGCACCACTGATCGGCCCAGCCAATATCTCCCATTCTTCCACCCAGCAGCAGAAAGTGACCCAGGTCTGGCACCTCTTGGTCCTCTACACCAGGGGTCCCCATTCCCAGGGTCGCAGACCGGTACTGGGCCATGGCCTGTTCTAAACCATTCCCCCACCCCCACCCCAGTGTGTGGAAAAATTGTTTTCCATGAAACCAGTCCCTGGTGCCAAAAAGTTTGGGGACCGCTGCTCTACACAGTGGCAAAGGATGACCCAGACCCAGTGTCTCCCAACTCCCCACTCAGTAGCAAAAGGTGGCCCAGAAAAGTGCCTTTCATGTCCACAGGCAACACCACAGAATGAGTGGGAGCCCGATTGCGGCCAGGTGGCCTGGTCCACAAGGTGAGCCCAAGAAGTGCTCTCAGACCCACAGGCACAGCCACCATCTCCCACCTTCCACCTATAGCAGCACCAGGCCTGGGGAAGGGCACTCGACTCCAGTGGGTGGCATCAGCAGGGATTGAGAAGAGATCCCCAGCAGTGCCACAGGAACAAAGCAAACCGGAACACCACTGCAAGGGCTCTTAAAAAATCAGGGCAATTGCCTGCTAAAATATATTATTTCACTATATTATTATTTCAATGGGATCAAGAGTCTCCTAACGTAACATCCAAAACAACCATGATAAAATTTTTAAAATAAATCATTCAACATACCAAGAACCAGGAAAAACCTCAAAAAGAAAACTAAATGATGTCAACACAAAGATGAATCAGGTTTTGGAATTATTTGACAAGAATTTTAAAACAGCCATCATGAAAATGCTTCTAACATGCAATTTGGAATTCTCAAAACAAATGAAAAACAGAAAATCTCAGCAAAAAAAAAAAAGCTATAAAAAAGAACCAAATAAAAATTATATAACTGAAAACCTACACTAACTGAAATAAAAAGCTCAAGGAATGGGTTCCAGAGTAGAATGGAGAGGACAGAGGATAGAGACAGGAAACCTGAAAACAAATCAAGAAAATTTACTCAATCTGAACAGAGTAAAAAAAGGCTGAAAACTGAGGCTCAGGGATTATGGTACAACATGGTACAATAACAAAAGATCTAACATTTCCATCATTAGAGTCCCAGAAGAAGATGAGGGAAAATAGCTTGCAAAGGTATTCAAAGAAATAATGGCTGAAAACTTCCCAAAATTGGTGAAGACAAAAACTTATAGATTCAAGAAGGTTAGGAACCCCAAACAGGATAGACGTAAAGAAATCCACACTAAGACATATCATAATTAAACTTGTCAAAACCAAACTTTGGGACTTATCTGGTGGTCCAGTGGGTGAGACCCTGAGCTCCCAATGCAGAGGGCCTGGGTTTAATCCCTGGTCTGGGAACTAGATCCCACATGCATGCTGCAACTAGGAGTTTGCATGCCACAACTAAGAAGCCCGCATACCACAACTAAGAGTCCACATGCCGCAACTAAGAGTCTGCATGCCGCAACTAAAAACATTCTGCATGCGGCAGCTAAGACCCAGTGCAGCCAATAAATAAATAGTTTTTCTAAAAAAAATAAACAATCTTTTTTTTTTTTGGCTATGCCATGTGACATGTGGGATTTTAGTTCCCCGACCAGGGATTGAACCTGTGTCCCCTGCATTGAGAGCACAGAGTCTTAACCACTGGACCACCAGGGAAGTCCCACGAAGAAACAGTCTTGAAAGTAGCCAGAGAAAAGCAACATATTGCCTAAGAACACCAATTCACATGACAGATTTCTCATCTGAAACCACGAAGGCCCCAATTAAGTACCACAGCATCTTTCAGGTGCTGAAAGAAAAGAACTGTCAACTACAAATTCTTATACCTGGGGAAACTATCCTTCGGAAATGATGGGGAAATAAATATATCTTCAAATGAAGGAAAACCAAATCCAGGGACTAAACAAATTTGTACTAACACAGAATCCACCACCATTTGTACAGGTAACAATTCTTGTTATCTGTACACAGGGACTGAATAGATATAATCAGCCAGAAATACTTGAACCATAAAATGTTACACAGGTTTTCAAATGTCATTTTATTTAAAAAAACAATAATACTTTTTAATTTTAAAAAGTGATTTTATAAAAACTTTTAATAATTTGAGAAAATAGTCAAGATATAACATAAAGAAAACAAAAAAGAAACAGACAAAATTATACATACAGTTTAAAATATCTGTAAGCATATAAAAGAAAATGGAAAAGAATATTCCAAAATGTTATCAGTGATTGCAATGATTGACTCCCATAGGAAATGAGGAATTTCTCCTGTTTCTCGAGTTTCCAATTTGACTAAAGTACTTGTTACTTTTAAATGCTTACTAGCCATGTAACCACTATGTACTGGAACTAGTAATACAAAGAACCCTGCTAACACTCAGAGATTATGATTAACTGTGCAAAAGAATGGGGAATAGCCTCAATGAAATGATACAGCACAACTATCACTGCACTTATCCAAAAGAGAAGACTGTTGTCTCTTCTACATACCTGTGAATCTGTCCATTTTTATGCAAGTATTCCAACCCCTCCAGCACTTCTCTGAGTATTGTAGCAATGGTGGCTTCATCTAGGACTCCACTTTTATGTTCCCCCTTTGCCACAATGTGCTTAATAATATCCAGAACAGAACCTGAAAAGAGAAGACACAGTTTTCCACATAATTTTTTAACTCATTCAATATAATTCAGAGCCATTTTAAAATCAAAACACATGTAAACCTTTTCATAAACTTAGCTGTGTAGGAAAGAAAGGAAAAAATAGTAATATAAGGAAATACAGAAGTTTAAAGGTAATAATTTATTCTCGATTCCACTCTAAAACAGAAAGCAGCCTACTAATATCCAAATAGTAGTGTTACACCAGCATCTTCTTTAGACTTCTAATGAGAATCTGAAAAAGGTAATAGAGGATTTTTTTTTCCTTTTCTGTATATTTTTTTTTCATTTTTTTAAATTTTATTTTTAGTTTTTTAACATCTTTATTGGAGTATAATTGCTTTACAATGGTGTGTTAGTTTCTGCTTTATAACAAAGTGAATCAATTATACATATACATATGTCCCCATATCTCTTCCCTCTTGCGCCTCCCTCCCTCCCACCCTCCCTATCCCACCCCTCTAGGTGGTCACAAAGCACCGAGCTGATCTCCCTGTGCTATGTGGCTGCTTCCCACTAGCTATCTATTTTACACTTGGTAGTGTATATATGTCCATGCCACTCTCTCACTTTGTCACAGCTTACCC
>RJWK010038347.1:0-20847 GCA_004363435.1 Platanista minor
TTTTTTTTTTTTTTTTTTTGCGGTACGCGGGCCTCCCACTGTTGTGGCCTCTCCCGTTGCGGAGCCTGCAGGCTCAGCGGCCATGGCTCACGGGCCCAGCCTCTCCGCGGCATGTGGGATCTTCCCAGACCAGGGCACGAACCCGCGTCCCCTGCATCGGCAGGCGGACTCTCAACCACTGCGCCACCAGGGAAGCCCGGCAGGGGGAAATCTTAACCACTGCGCCACCAGGGAAGTCCCCGCTATTTTTATTTTTAATTGCAATTAAGTATTAACGCATTTTCAAAAACATTTGTCCTTACTGTAACCGTAAGAATCTGACACGTTATTAACTTTGGCTGAAGAAAATACTTGTATAGTCATCTGTGTATTAATTATTAAAATTAGGAACATAAATCAAATGAAAACTATGATCAGAATAAAATCACATATGTATAAAAAACAACAAAATATCAATCACAATTCATCTAGTCTCCATGATGTAGAAAGAAAAATCCTGAAAACAAAACTACAGATGATGTAAGTAACTTATAGGAACAAGAGCCCCTCAAAATAAAATGATACAAAAAAACAAACTAAAACAATGCTTACATCAAAGTGCACATAAGAAACTCTTCCACTGCTTGTATTATGTATACCTAGGCTTGAAATTAACATTTAATTGAGTTGGCAACCTCTAGACAAGTACCATATGTCATATAAAACAGGGGTGTCTCTACAAGGACAGTGGGGAGAACATATTAGAGAAAAGGGAGAAAGCTGGAATAAAAACGACTCCTATGGACTGCTGGAAGGAGATTATTAATCCAACACAGCAATGCTTCCAGAGAAGGAAGCATCCTCTATCCAATCCTTCATCTGCATTAGAAGGACAGCTCTAAGGGAGTGAGCCTGGGAGATACTGTGCTAAGAAAGAGTAGGGGAGACTAGCTCCTGACCTTAAAACACAGTGTGATGCCTAGTTTGAGGAGTGAAAGAAAAGGCCAGTTCTAGAAGTAAGTAGGGGCTACCAGGCTTCATGGAAGACAGGCTGGCCTCAGTCTCTGTGGTGAGTATGGTAGTGACTGCTCCGAATATCTGATTCCTAGAGAACAAGGAAATTATAGGGTCTATGACATGTTGAGATTAAAAATGACAAAATCTAAGGAAAGCACCTCATATGACCCAATCTTGTTATATTGCAGGTAGTATAAAGCAATTATAGCACATGCCTAATTTACTTACATTATGTATTTAGTATGTGTGTAATGTATCTGGAGTCAATTTAAAAGTCCCCTCTGAGTAAGGGATTTTCTCTTATTTTCTGTAAATATTCTGAAAACTACACATTATTACTTAATATTCTTCTTTGCAGGTAATGCCTGATGTGAGTCAGTATACTCAGCACCACAAATCTGCACTTTGAGAAGAAATTTTCATCCAAGATTTGCAACATCTCCACCAATAACAGAGTGATAATGTCATGTCTACACTATATGTTTTTTTAGGAAAGAGAATCACATCCCTTCTCTCACACAGAAATAAATTTGAGTTACATAAAGCTATGAATTCTAATATCCATGTAGGCTACTAAGCTCTGGTACAGAGAGAAATAATCACAGATTCCTAGAATCACATAATCCTACACATCAAAGAATGTAAAGACTTTCTTTTTTCCACATTAGCTGTTTTTCTTACACTTCCAAGTTTCTCAAACTGAGACAGTGCATCCTTTAAGAGACTAATGCATTTTTCTTAATTTCATTTCATTTCATTATTTTTATTTTTGGCTTCGTTGCTGTGGACAGGCTTTAGTTGCAGTGAGCCGGGGCTACTCCTCATTGCACTGTGCAGGCTTCTCATTGCAGTGGCTTCTCTTTGTTGTGAGCATGGGCTCTAGGCACACAGGCTTCAGTAGTTGTGCCACGCAGGTTCTGTAGTTGTGGCTTGCGGGCTCTAGAGTGCAGGCTCAGTAGTTGTGGAGCACAGGCTTAGTTGTTCTGCAGCATGTGGGATCCTCCCAGACCAGGGCTTGAACCCGTGTCCCCTGCATTGGCAGGAGGATTCTTAACTACTGTGCCACCAGGAAAGTCCCGAGACTAACGCATTTTTAGTCCATCTAACATCCAATGAGGGCAACTGAAGAGGTCATGTCATATATTTTAGAATAGTCATATTAGTATCTTCAGAATATTAGTTTATCCTTCCCATTCATTACTTTTTAGAGATATTATTACTTGAAATAATAGAAATGTACTGGGCGGGCCAAAAAGTTCATTCGGTTAGTGAATACATTGTTCAGTAAAATTCTTGGTGAATGTGAAAATGTGTCTTTTATTTTTACTTAAAACAATGAACTTTTTGGCCAACCCAATACTACACTGAAATCAAAACATATATTGCCAGTTTAATCAGGTATTTCAACAAAATAAATATCAACAAAAATGAAATCTCAAATCTCAAATCTCTCAACTTAAATATACATATTTTTCTGACCTAAAAAAAAATTACCAGGTTGAGAAGCAATTCTATTACTAATATACATTGACTTTTGTTGAAATGGTACTAAATCTGCTTTTAAAGAAATGTCTTAGCTACCCATATCAATTCTACTTTCAAATATTTCTTAGGGCTTTTGAAAGCTAGATAGGTCCTCAGCTAAAAATCCATACAGACACAAGCTATTTCATGCCTTCTGTTTTGGGCTGATTGTGTCCCTCCAAAATTTATATGTTAAAGTCTTAACCCCCAGGACTTCAAAGTGTGACTGTATTTGGATATCAAGTCTTAAAAGAGGTAATTAAGTTAAAATGAGGTCATTAAGGTGGTGTCCCTAGTAGTAAGAAGATGAAATTAGGACACAGACATGTACAGAGGACAAGCACATGGAAACACAGAAGATGGCCAATCTATAAGCCAAGGAGAGAGGCCTCAGAAGAAACCAACCCTGCCAACATGTTGATCTCAGAGTACCCTCCTGAACTGTAAGGAAATAAATTTCTGCAGTTTTAAGCAACACAGTCTGTGGTACTTTGTTATGGCAGCCCTAGCACACTCATATACCTTCTTGCAATGTTCTCCTTGAGAACAAAAGACACCATTGAGCTGAACAATAGTGGTTCCCACTTACAAATATCCAATGTGAACATCACTGATTGAAAGAATAGTTCTTGTCATGGTCCAAAATTAAAAAAAAAAAAATACCCTATGTATAAACATCATTCTGTTTTAGGTGTTATGTATTTTACAAAAGTACAAAATATATAATCCCTCCTCTCTAAGAATTTACAATCTAAGTACAGGAAAAAAAAATAACATATATGGAATAAAAATAAATATGGCACAGCCATATAGAGGCCCGCCTGGGTGCCATAAATTATAAGTGCAAGTTCTGGGTACATTTGCTACTAGGCTGAAGGGAAAAGAAACACCTGTGTCCACAGAGATATATATCTGTCTCCTGATGGAGTATACAAGAATTCCAAGGTTTTATAGATTTTTAACTTTAGAAAATGACATATAGGAAGATGTTTTTCTTAAAAGATCACCATAAGCACAGATTCCCATACCACTAACCTATAAAAAGATAGTAATAAACATTTATGGAGTGATTATTATACTGACACATTGCTTACAATCACATATATAATATTATATAAATATTATGTTAACTATTATATATTCATTTCCTAGAAGTCCTATAAGGAAGACCACAAACTAACAATCTAGGTAGTTTAACACAACAGAAATGTATTGTCTCACAGTTCTGGAGATTGGAGGTCCAAAATCAATATGTCAGCAGAGCCATCTTCCCTCTCACACTCTGGGTAGTCTTCTTTTGCCTCTTTCTGGCTTCTGGGGGTGGCCCACAATCCTTGCTGTTCCTTTGTTTGGAGCTGCATGCCTCTGTCTCTGCCTCCATCTTCACATGGCATTTTCCTTTGTGTGTTCACACCATCTTCTTATAAGGACACAAGTCATGCTGCATCAGGGGCCCACTCTACTCCAGTAAGACCTCATCTTAACCAATTACATCTGCAATAACCCATTTTCCGAAACAAGGTCACATTCTGAGGTACTGGGGGTTAGGACTGTAACATACCATTTTGGGGGACACAATTCAACATATAACTAGATAGATAGATAGATAGATAGATAGATAGATAGATAGGGATATTTTTAAGAGAAATTTAGCGTGTTGTAGGTGGTGGGAGTCAGCATACTAAATTGATCAAGTACATAGAACTTTGATTTATGGAGTCAAAGCATCTGTCTTCCAACGCTGGTTCTGACACTACTCTGCTGTGTAACCTCCCCCTCTGCCCATCAGTGTCCTCATATGTAAAGGGAGGTGGACTGTACAGACATTCTTTACAAGGTTGTTCTGAGGGTGAATATACTAACGCCTGTAAAGATGAGGAGATTGTGGACACAGTGCTAAGTACTTAGTATGCCAGCTACCATCACTGTACTATTACATTGGTAGGTTAATTCCCCCTGCAACTGTTATGAGACAGACACTAATGCCCTACTTTACAGAAGAGAAGCTCACGCTCAGGGAGGTTAACTGATAAGCCTCATATCACGCAAAAAGTAAATGTGACATCATGAAACCCAGTTACATGCTACTTCGGTGCTGTGGCAGGCACTGTCCCATCTCAGGGCACAGTGAGAAACACATGAAAATAACCCCAGTTATAAAAGAAACATGCTAGGGCTTCCCTGGTGGCACAGTGGTTCGGAATCCGCCGGCCAGTGCAGGGGACATGGGTTCAAGCCCTGGTCCGGGAAGATCCCACATGCCGTGGAGCAACTATGCCCATGCGCCACAACTACTGAGCCTGCGCTCTAGAGCCTGTGTGCCACAACAAGTGAAGCCACCACAATGAGAAGCCCGTGCACCGCAATGAAGAGTGGCCCCTGCTCACCACAACTAGAGAAAGGCTGCGTGCAGCAACGAAGACCCAACACAGCCAAAATTTAAAAATAAATAAATTAAAAGAAACATGCTAGAGGAACATTTCCTTGATCACTATAATCTGCTTTGAAAGTAATTTATATATGTTTTATTTACATAGTCTGAATCTATCCAGTAAGGAAATTTTATAATAAATAACGCTTACAATATTAAAAAATTCAAAACAGTTATTCATAATTTTATTTTAAAAAGTACATTTGTGTCTTATGCTGTATGATTTTATAAAATAGCTTTTTACATAATTAGATAATTTTACATAATTTTTACAAAGTTATCTTGATTTTACACCCTGAGAATATTTTTTGATAAATAAAAAAGCACAGACATACTACTTAGGAAAAAGAGAAAAGTGTATTTAGAATGTTTGCTTCCAATGGGTAACTCTCTAATGCTGGTTATTCATGCACTTAAACCCTGACCTGAACTGATCGTTCACAGATAAAACATGAAACTCCTAATTTCTAAAATTTCCTCCCTGAAAATCCTTTCATGAAATAATTTCAAATTTTACACTAGAGGAAGCCACTGACACTCACTGGTTTTCTCACGGTGGTTCTTACTGTCTCTATAAAGCTGGGTCTCCGGTGGAGAGTAAGAACGTTCTTCCGGTCTCTGTGCATTACCACTTTGTCAGTGCCTTTCTTTCCTCACTTTGAACAAAAAGAAGAGTACGTCTGCACTTGAACTTCACAACAGAGTAGAGAAATAAAAAGGATCTCCAAAAAGCAGTGACTATTCCCCAAAGACAAAACTGTCTTCAAATATAACTAATGCTGAAAATATATGACAGCATGATGGAGGGAAAGAAGGGCTTTTGAGGCAGGTAAGAGTGGATTGAAATCTAAGCTATGGCATCCCTGAGAAAGTTTCGTCACTATCTGGGTTTTCCACGCTCTCACTGTAAAAGAAGGAAAAGGCTATTGGGAAGAGAGCACATTAAATATAGAACTGAGGTAACTAGCAGACCATCTACAACAGAGTGTGCACTCCACAAATGTCCCTACTGTGGCAAATCTAACAAGGACGAGTGAAAATCTGCACTGTACACTCTCCATGAAAAACGGCACAACAGACTCTCTGCAGAACTCTGTGCTTTGCCTTTTGTCATTTCCTCCTGCTTCTTTTGCAGCGAAATGTTAAAATCTGGGTTGGGAGCCATACGCTTAAGTTACCTGAAGGTAAGAGTTTTGCCCATGTCCATGCTACCCATACAAGGATAGTGAGTATTGTTGAAAAGGGGGCTAGGGGACATGTCTTAAACTCGATTTGCCTAGTAAATGCCATGTTTTACTTAAAATTGCTGATGGGAAATTTAATTGGAGATTTTAAGAGGCTGATACCTAGATTTTCCTCCACCTCCAGCATCTAAGCCCCACCCCACCCTGGACACACATCAAAATAAATGGGAAATGCTTCCTTTGTGCCAGCCACTCTATTAACATGAAAGTTCGGGAACCTAGGAATCTCCTAACATTTTAAGAAAAGCAATTAAACTGCCTCAGCGGTAAACATGTGAAACAAACTAAAAATAGAGATGTATACTTGTCCACATCTATTTTTCATGCAGAAGTATAAGGTAGCCTTTGGAGGAAAAAATGTTGTTTTTTTCTTTAAAAACATTTAAAAGGTCTCATTTATTTCACTTCTCATTAAAATATTGGTCCAAAATACATTGGAACTTAATTCAACAATGGAATAAAGATAAAAACTACAGCTACAACGTCAGGTTTTTAAAGATGTCAAATCTCAACAGCACTAAACCAGTTCTTCAATGTTCCTTATGTTATTCTCATTTTGTAAGTACTCAAACAGCCTGTGCAATTCTTCACTGCTTTTTTTCTGCAATGATTTCCTTTTCAATGATTTAAGCAGTCTATTCTCAAAAGCAATGCTCAGAAATCCAATTACCATTCCAACACCACGCTTTTGTAAGCCCGGAGCATTAAACCATAGAATATGATTCTTCTTGCTTCTTCCTTACACCTCTCACTCAGGCACTCTGCGTTTCTTATCAAAAGGGATTTTGGTTTTGTTTTGCTTTCCTTGGATTTCTTTGGATAAGAAAAAGTGGACATAAATTTTGTTACAACAAACAGAAAAGAAACCCCCATAAATCTTTCATGTGAAAATAAACATAAAAAAATATATGAGAAGAAAAATTGATCAATAGGTGATTTCTCCCTTAAAATAGTGTTTGTTCTATCTTAAAAGTGGTTTATGAATTATAAATTGTAATGTTTTAGTAGACATAACCGACCCTTAATTTCCTTCATATTTAACTTCTAGTTTTTTATATAAGTTAGGAGATTTAAAGTAGAAGGTCCTATGGTAATGATAGCAGGTAACTTCCCATTTATATATTTTATCTTTCTGAATTCATCTCATGAATACATTGTGTGTGTTTCTATGCGTGTCTGTGCACATGTGAGCATGTATTGTGAGCAAATAAAAAAAGGATCGAAATTGATAGAGATGTTACAGCAAAATTTCTAACTTAATGTCTGGAAGCAATAAGCAAAGACATTGACAAAGGGTCAAAGAAAGAGAGAAGTCTTTAATTGGATTAAGGCTGACTAAATTCATTTAGAACAAGAGCTCTGTGTTTAAGATTTTGTTTAACCAGGAGCCATTTCTGACTAGCTGTATTCTAAATAAGACAAAAGGAAGGAAATCATTTAAACTCTAAATCTGAACTGAAACCAATTTTTCACAGCCCATGTTAGAATGAAGCCAAAATACATGCGGGACTCCTTAGAAGTGATGGAAATTTTACGAATGTGGAAAAGCTCTTATGATCAATGACCATCTGGCCACCTGAATGTCTTTTTAGTCTAATATTAGCTTTGAAAAATAATGTTTTTTTTTAAAGGAAAGAAAATAATAATTTAAGAGTTTATATGTTCTACAGAAATCTTCATTTTAAAAATAATTTCAATATGAGTGAAGTATATTGAACAATTTTCTACATGTGTACATATATGTATATATACACATATGTATACAGACATACACAGTGGAGAGAGAATATGAGAAGACAAGTAATACATAAGCACAAAATATTTCAGGGCAGATAGCAGAAAATGATAATAAAGAATGGACTTCGAAAGGTCTTTTGTTTCATGTAAATGTGTTTGGACATCATTATGTAGGTCAATGTTTTCTCAAAATGTGATTTTTGGAGCAGTAGCAATAGAGAAACACAGAATGTTTAATTAAAACGTAGACTACTGGGCCAGCTCAGAATCTAAATCTGTAGGATGCAGTCCAGAAATCATCGTTTTACCCAGTTGCCCAGGTGCTTCTGTGGAAGTCTAAATTTGAGAGCCACTCCTAAATAAAGTACAGCAAGAACACTACACTCTCAGCATCTTTATACAAAAAAAGACTCTGGAGAGCGTGAGGAGAAAGGAAGGGAGGGCTGAGGCAAAGGCTGGACTTCAGGCTGACAGCCTATTCTAAGTGCTGAGGCAAACAGTGGTACATACCATCCTGTTAACATGCTTTTAACACTCAGTCTTCTCCCACATACACAGTTGCTCTTTTCCATTTTGAATAACCAAGGTGAAATTCCTCTTTGTTTTTTATCTTAGTAAATGGGCCTTCAAAATTAGTAAAATGGCCCTGGATCTCAGTTCAGGAAGATATTTGGAGAGATTTTCAGCCAAAGATAAATAAAAAGATGTACTGTTATACTGAATTTCTTTATGCTTTGAAAGCTAGCTAGCTAGCTAGCTAGATATGCTTTATTTCCCAGTTTCATTGCCCCAAGTGAGACGGCACACATGCTGCAATGGAAGCAACCAAACCCAGATTTACCTCTCACCTCAAGCTGTCAATTGCTGATGTTACTCTCCAAGCACCGCGCCCACCTCCCCCAACACACACACAAATCTTGCTTCCTAACAACTGATCCCGCAATTGGATCCCACCGTTAGGCTGCTCAAGTTTCCACTGGAGTCAGGATAGGACATCAAGTTTGATAAATAGCTGGAGGGAAAAGTTTGGAATGGCTGTTTTGCAAAATCAGACAAGAAGCTGCTGAAGAACATGTAAAATTTAAGATCATAATTTGAGTTATCAATTTTGATAGGCATCTCTGTATAGGACTAGACAAGTAACGTCTATTAGATTAAGGAAGGTAGGGAGATGGTGCTATAGGTGCAGAACTGGATAAAGGAGTTGAACAGGCTGGAGAGACAGTGAGTTCCAGGCAGAACAATGGAAGCAAAACCAGAAGTGATGACAAAGAGTGAGTCTGCTAAAGCAGAATGGAGTTCATGGAGAAAAGAGAGAATTGGAGAGTTGAGCAAGATACGTATCAACACGAAGTATGTCTCTGGGCTGGGTCTTTTGTCTTGCCTGTTTCTTTTCCCCTGAGATATCATGATACATGTGTGGGGAATCTAGCATAGAGGGAACCCATTCCCCCTTCCCAACTTGGTATCTGAAGGTAGCAATCTCATACTATGCAGTGAGAGGAAGAAAGAAAGATGGCTATGGTTCCAGCAATGAGGACCATGACAAACTCAATTCACCTAGGAAAGCATGCCACAGAAGAAAAAGGACACAAAATACTTCTGATTTTGTGATACTATTTCTACCCCTTGAATTTTGTTGCAACCCAAAAGAAAAGTAGTGTCACTATCAAAAGGAAATAGTCCAGGCTTTACAAGACGTTGTTCCCAGCATTCTTCTTCCTCCTACTGAATACTGTGTATTCTAATTTGGACTTTCTAATCTCTACCCTACCTTGTCAAAATGGTTCTTGGAGCTTTGGGCATAAAGAATCTGGAAGAATAGAATTTTTCAGTTCATATTTTGGAACACCAAGAAATGGATACTACTCTCCAGGAATGTTCCTACAAATATTCTTTTTCCTTTCCTAATTGGTGTACATATTACAGCTGTTCCTATGCTGTCTCAAAAGCCTCCTCAAATTCATTTCGTTTCCTCTTCCTCTTTCACGGCTATGTACTCATTACCTAGCATTCGGCCAGGTACAGTGTAGACATTCTATAAATATTCAAATATTTCTTTGAAACAAGAAAAGGAAGAAAGGGAAGGAAAAAGATTAAACACTGATTGGTTGGTTGGTGGCTTATTGCTCTATAGCAAGAAATTATATAAAACATCTAAGAAAGCAGTGTTTTCCTAGGGTATGCATTCACAAGAATTCGTTTTCTGTAACTTGGTCCAAGAATAAACAATATTAGGGGCTTCCCTGGTGGCACAGTGGTTAAGAATCCACCTGCCAATGCAGGGGACACGGGTTCGATCCCTGTCTGGCGAAGATACCACATGCTACGGAGCAACTAAGCCTGTGCGCCACAACTACTGAGCCTGTGCTCTAAAGCCAGCGAGCCACAACTACTGAAGCCTGTGCACTTAGAGCCCGTGCTCCACAACAAAAGAAGCCACCGCAATGAGAAGCTGGCACACCGCAAAGAAGAGTAGCCCCCGCTCGCTGCAGCTAGAGAAAGCCACGCACAGCAACGAAGACCCAACACAGCAAAAAATTAAAACGAATATATAAATAAATTTATTTAAAAAAAGAAACCATTTTGGCTTTCATTTTAGATAGACTGATCATAAAATGTATCATCTGAGCTACAACTCTTTTGAGAGTAAAAGGTCACTATTAGTAATTAAGTTTGGAAAAGTGCACACTAGTACTGTTACAATAGGGCAAATAAGGAAAACAGTCACCCTAGTTTTTGATGACCTTCAGCAAAACTGAACTCACCGGGCTTCCCTGGTGGCACAGTGGTTGAGAGTCTGCCTGCCGATGCAGGGGATACGGGTTCGTGCCCCGGTCCGGGAAGATCCCACATGCCGTGGAGCGGCTGGGCCCGTGAGCCATGGCCGCTGAGGCTGCGCGTCCGGAGCCTGTGCTCCGCAACGGGAGAGGCCACAACAGTGAGAGGCCCCCGTACCGCAAAAAAACAAAAAACAAAAAAAACTGAACTCACCAATTCAATATGTTGCCTAAACAAAGGTAAGAGTGATTTTGTAATAAAACCTACAAAAAATGGTTCAAATTTAATACCTGTAAAAATCCCACTTTCCATTTATTTCTTCCATATCCTTGAAAGTACCAAATCTTTGAATTTACTCTTCTCTCTTCATACGAGAGCCAGTTTCCATCATCTCTGCCTGTTTAATGCCTCCTTATCATCTGAAGATTACATAAGTGCCACCATCCCAGGGAAGCCTTGACTTCCTTTGATCCTTCATCCAGCCCAACTCCTACCACAGACTAGTTTAGCTCCTTGGGTTACTGCACTTATCACAGGTTGAATTCTACATTTATTTGTTATATTTCATGTCTGTCTTAACCAGTAGCTCTTATGTATAATGAGGACCAGAATGAGGTATAATTTTGCTCATCTTGTACTCCCAGCTCCAGTGTTGTATTTGGTACATAATGAATGTGCAATAAATATTAAGTGAATAAAAAGTTAGCAGATATATGAAGAACAGAATCTCTTTCATTGCCAAAGGGTGATTACTATTAAGAAATCTCAAAGTGCCAAATAAGCAGTACATTTGTATGATACAAAGATACCTATAACCTTTAATTCATCTGGTTTTTTTTTTTGTTTTTTTTTTTTGGTGTACGTGGGCCTCTCACTGTTGTGGCCTCTCCTGTTGCGGAGCACAGGCTCCAGATGCGCAGGCTCAGCGGCCATGGCTCACGGGTCCAGGCGGACTCTCAACCACTGCGCCACCAGGGAAGCCCCTTTAATTCATCTTTAAATGACCCTTAATCATGTAGTTTTGTTGGCATTGAAAAAGTCTGATGACTGACGTTGGTATCCGAGAGTAACAGATGTGTTAAAGGTTTAATACTTCGTGAATGAATGAATAAACGAATAAATGAGAAAGAAGTGTGTTGATAACAGAGAATCAGTGCATTTCCTATAAATATTACACAGAAAAATTCTATATTCACACACAAAGATACACATAATTAAATGATTAATTAATATTGCCATGGCACCTCAGTAATTTATTTTTGTTAACTATACAAGAATATCAGTTTTTCATTTCTAGATATGGTCTGCACATAAGGACACAGTACCTCTAGGACACAGAGGAGTTTAACAATTCAGTTAGAATTGCAGAGCCGGCTGGTGGATCCAGGCAAGGAAACTGTTTACCAAGATTGTGGTTAAACTGAAAATGTGTCTTCAAATAGAATACTTCCATTCTTTAAAAACAGAGACAGTATTTTATAGTGAAGGTAGTATCAAGTAGCCTAATTCTAATTTCAATTCTGCTAGTCGGAAATCACTTGAGTCCTATATTCTTTCTGGAAAATTAAAGGCATGAAATAAGTGTTTTCAGTCTTACAGTCCATCACAATCACCTATAGATTTAAAAATTAGGAATGCCTAGGACCCATTCTGAATCTTGGATTTCAGTGTGTCTAAGGGTATATGTCTAATCTTGTTTAAAGAGCTCCAGATGATTACCATATACATCTAGGATGAGAACCAGTAGAGTACTGGGATGGAAACCAGAACACAGAAGCACTACAATCACCTCTCTTAGTCCAGATTTCCTAGGCCGCATAATTGGGTTTCAGTATGGCCAGCTAAGGTCTCTCTCAGAGCAACGTTTTTTATTATTTTGAGGGAAAATAAAGTATAAACATCAGCAAGCCATACAAATTTAAAGAAACAAAAGTTACTTCTTTTCAGATGTTCAGACACTTCACTTGTAGTGATAAAATGGCACCTGAACTTTATTACATTTTTAATGATAATGTAAATGTTGGTAGTTGAATCTTAAAACGTCTGTACATCAACTATACTCAAAATCATTTACCTTGGTTGCTATAAAATCATAGTGAAAAGTACGAAAACATAGGAATAATAGACTGATACGAGATCTAACTATGTTTTGCATCAGTCTGTTACATTTGGTCTACCTCTTCATTTGCTTCCCTTCTCCTGCCATTATAGAAACCAAGGACATTTAGCCATTTGAAACACAGACATAAGTAAACTTTCTAAGCCACAGTCATATATGATAAGAGAGGTTATTTTCAGCAAACTTTCTCCTGGGAAATTCACATTACTGTATTATGAATAAAATAGAAGGAAGACCATCAGGAATAGACCAAAAGTGAATAAAAACAGCAAAAATATTGTTCATGTTTCTTTACTACAAAGAACAACCATTGATGTGGAATTATATCAACAGAGTTGAATATAATTTTCAAGAAAATTTACAAAGTGGTAAAATGTTATTATGAGATTATGAGAAAATAAATCTCATAGGGGACCAAACGGGAGGAACATGGTGAAACCATTTTTTTAACACACCAGAAGCTATGTTTAATTACATTCTTTTATAAATTCATATTGATTTCTTTACTTAAAAGGATTTGAGACTACATTAAATATAATAAAAAATCTAGCATACCAAAATCAGGTTTTCAATAGGTAGAAAACCCCACTGACATATAAGACATACAAAGAAAAATAAAGTTAGAACTAATAATACATTCTAATCAGGAAACTCTAAGCTACACACTTGATGAAAGATTTGGATCATGACTTAGAGAACAAGAAACTGATCTTCTTGATTACATTAGTAACTCCCTACAATAACACTCATTCTATACGCAAATCATTCGTAAAATGAAGACTATCTATTCAATTCATATAAAACCTTACGCATTCCTCCTTCATTTTGAGTAGAGCATAAGATAGACATTACAACAATTTGCACTTTTATGCATGTTCTAACTGAAGATCAACTGTGTTTGACAACTTTAAATATAAGGCTTTCTACAAGGAATACATTCCAGATAATCATGAAAAAATGAGACAAAGTGAGAAAAATTCTCCTTTTTCATATGCAAAACTTACAGTGAAAGATCTTGGAATGTCCAATAAATTAAGCTGCTCATCCAAAAACATTTCTAAACATATATTATTTGGGTATCAATATAGCTGTGTCTGATAAGAAGAGGGAATTTTTTTTCCTTCTTCTGCAAACATATAGTGTCCAGTTAGAATAATACCTACTTTCCCCCAAAAAACTGTAATATTTCTAAATAAATAAACATAATATTCATTTATAATCTTTAAGTTAATGAAAATGTTACACAAGGTATAACAATAACTGAGAAATGGATAACTTAAAAAATATTGAAAATATCTGAAAATATTTTAAATACCTAAATTTTTTTAAATTCCCAGGACTTGCTCTTGATCTTAACACGACAGTTTTGTTGGAGACTTCTAATTTTGATAATGGATTTTGAAGAACTAGAAAAATTTCAGTACATAATTACTTACTTAATATTTATATAATTAGTATTATAAAATAGCAGTGAGAAAGGAATTATAGTAAATATTTCTTTAGCAAGACCTTTGTTAACCGTTTTGCTTCTCTGTTTCATTCTTTCATTTTGATTCCTCTTCCTGCCTTTCCTTTTAGTGAACTTGCCATTTAATCCTCCGAAGTCTGTAGGGTTTTGCTTTTATAACCTCTCAGTAAGTTCACCAATTATGAATGCAACTTGGAATTTTGGATCAAAATGTTTTTACCTTATACTATATGCCACTACTTGAGCCCAATTCCTTGTACTATTAGAGGACTGCAGTTACCTGGGCCCTTAATGACAAAGTTTTTCCTGCATGTTTAATCTATTTTCTCTCTAAGGAGCCAAGAAGATATCTACTTAATTGCTTTTAGCCTAAAAGTTATTTCAGAGAGATTGTAGATTACTTTTACCATTAATATAAAGGCTGAACTTAAAGGAAAAGAAATCTATAATTAGAAGGTTATTAAAAGAGTAAAACTGGGGCCTTAGTATCCCAACTACTAATATCATCTTACAATGTAAAAGCCTTTGGGATCTGCAATTCACTTGTGATATAAACAAAACCCACAGCAAAATCTCTCTAGACCAAAAATGTCCTGCTTTCCTTAATAAAGGACAATCTAGGATCCATGTGAGAAGACTCTAAGTGAACATTCAGGTAAACAACATAGATAATGCTTTGGATTTTATTATATTCAGAAAATAAAAATTACCTCTATCAAAACAAAATAAAATGAAATAAAATTCAAGTAGAGTACCTACTCATCCTTAGGATCTCACACTTGCTCCATTTTCCATAGTCAATCAGATTCCCTCAGTCCACTGGATGTTTTCCTTCCTAGCTCTTAATATAGTTTGTAGTTTTATTTGTATTTTTGTATTTATTTCAGTAATATTTGTTCCTCCTTAGAAGGAATATATTTTTAATTGCCTTGTGTTCTAAAATCAATCACAGTGATCAAAGATTCAATATATTTGCTGAAATAATGAATGTAGAATACCATGAAACTAGTCATAGCTAACATTTTTGAGTGTTTAGCACGTGCAGGTACTTATAAGCACTTTACATATATTAATGTTCTTCCTCCTCTTTATTACACTGTCTATAGACTCTCTTATAACCCATCTTAACCAATGAGGAAACAGGCAAATTTAAGTATCTGGATATTCATTCCTTAGCTTGTGACAAAGGGGGGATTTGAGCCCAGGGAGACTGGCTCTTGCTCCCTTGCTCCTAACCACTATTTTTTTTTTTTTTTTTTGCGGTATGAGGGCCTCTCACTGTTGTGGCCTCTCCCGTTGCGGAGCACAGGCTCCGGACGCGCAGGCTCAGTGGCCATGGCTCACGGGCCCAGCCACTCTGCGGCATGTGGGATCTTCCCGGACCGGGGCACGAACCCGTGGCCCTTGCATCGGCACGCGGACTCTCAACCACTGTGCCACCAGGGAAGCCCCTAACCACTATTTTATGCAGTTATTTTTGGATATTAGACGGCATATGGCAATTTCCAACAGTTGGAAAAATACCTTGTTTTCAAAGGTAAGTATTTCAATTGAAGGGAAAGTTTTTAAACAATCCGTGGCTGAATCTTTGCCCACTATTTAATAGGGTGAAAGAGAAATAATAGTTATCATTATTATGTGCCTGGCATTATGCTAAGTGCTTTACATGGATCATCTCATTTAATCCTCATAATGGTGAGGACTGTGCTTGCCACAGTAACTTGCAGACAGACGGTGGAAACTGTTGAACTGAACTGCTTGTTCTAAAGAACAAAACCAGGAAAAAAGTGAAGAGAGTTCAACGATCGCCATTTAAGTTAAGGAGCTTGAGATCACCTGGTTTAGAGGGAGAGGGAATCGAAAGAGTGTGGTGAAACAGATGGCAATAGTGAAATATTAGAAAAGCCACTGAAAGGACAACAAAATTAAGTTGTTGAAAATGAAAAAAGGAAAGAACGAAAGAAAGAAAAGAGACTGTGAAATACCAGCTGAGAGTTAACCTGAAGCTTCGTAGGTAGTGGACCCCATCAGCAAGCTCTTCTATTTTTTTCTAATAATGTTCTGCAGTTCAGGAATGGCAGTGGAAAGCACAGATACTGGAGTAAGTATCCTCAATGACAGGAGCATGGGAAAAAGTCAAGCATAAAATATTTGACTTGCTCATTCTGAAAACGAGATACGTTTTTTTTTTTTTTTTTTTTTTGCAGTACGCGGGCCTCCCACTGTTGTGGCCTCTCCCCTTGCAGAGCACAGGCTCTGGACATGCAGGCTCAGTGGCCATGGCTCACAGGCCCAGCCGCTCTGCTGCATGTGGGATCTTCCCGGACCGGGGCACGAACCTGTGTCTCCTGCATCGGCAGGCAGACTCCCAACCACTGCGCCACCAGGGAAGCCCGAGATACGTTTTTTGAAAAAAAAAAGTCTGTTCTGGTTATTGCCAAATTCCCATCCATATGGTGTTTATTTCATTTTCAAGAAATTTTTGAAAAAAAAAATATTATCTTAGTTTCTAAACCTAGAATAAGAGCATTTATTGATCCTGGGTGTTGTTTTAGAAAAAAAAAAAATCTCCCACTTTCAGTAAAAAAGCTATAACTGGGGCTTCCCTGGTGGCACAGTGGTTGGGAGTCTGCCTGCCAATGCAGGGGACACGGGTTCGTGCCCCGGTCCGGGAAGATCCCACATGCCGTGGAGCGGCTGGGCCCGTGAGCCATGGCCGCTGGGCCTGCGCCTCCGGAGCCTGTGCTCCGCAACGGGAGAGACCACAGCAGCTAGAGGCCCGCGTACCGCAAAAGAAAAAAAAAAAAAAAAAAAAGCTATAACTTACTGAAATGATTCATCCTAAAGTGTATTTCCTTTCTCATTTTGTATGTATATCATAATCTGTCAAGCAGAAAATAACTGTATTCTCCTGCTCTGCTCTAATTACCCTTTAAAATCCCAACTTAAATATGTGGGTAATATTTTCTTTAAGCATTAAGAAGAGGACAATGATAAAATAAACACACTTTAATCAAAAATAGGCAATGGCTCTTATTAATCAATTATTTTTTTGCTTAATCTGTAAAGTGCTCAAAAAGTTAACATAATATCACTGTAGTAGGTTAACAGGGTCAGGAATTGAAACCAGGTAGTCTTGTTCTAGGGTGCAGATTCTTAACATCACTTAATAAACTGTCTTTCCCTTTACATTATTGTAGACAAAGGAGAAAACTTAAATATATGTTAATTGGGGGGTAAATTTTCAGAGAGTATTTTTTTGTTTACCAATTAATAACCTGTGTCTGGCATATGGTAGACACTCAAAGAATAATATAGTAATTTCAAGTGAAAATCATATTTAGCTATCTCTAGAAACACCAAAGATGTGTTCTGTCCTTATGTTTACCAGAAACAGTATTAATGGAACTTCTGCTGCTTGGCCATTTCTTGGTTCAGCTCTATGGTCTGTCAAAGAGAGACATGCCATTTGTTCTACAACATAGAGTCATTAGGATATAAAAAAATATAGTCTGAACTATAAGACGAAAATATATTTATATAAAATAAACTTTACATAACACATACTTAATAGGTTTAGAATACGTGAATTTGTGTTCTAAAGGAATTAATACAGATATCTGTTATGAATGTGCAAGATTTAATTCTGGTCTTTAGATCCTTAGCTGATGTTAATATTGTTTTAGAATATAATGATCCTATGTCCCATATACAAGTGCAGTGAATGATGGAAAAATTGTCATATTAATCACTCATTTAAAAATGCCATCAACTTGAATGAGAATCATTAATCTATAGAAAATATTGTTTTTTTCTCTGGCCCTCAGATTTCTCACTCTAATATAATATTACAGTAAATGAAGTCTGTGATCGCTTTCCTCCTCTAAGATTCTATGATCCCAAATCTTAAAAAAAGCTGGCCCAACAAAGTGACTATTTGTCCCAGTTTCTCAGGACTGTCTAATTTTCACCTGTTGTCCTGGAATAATTATTAAGGGCATCACTTTACGTCTCAATAGTGTCCAGTTTGGATAATAAATTATTCACATTATAAAGAATCAGAGATAATGTTAATTTTCACTTATATATCTTAGAGTACCTAGTGTAATATTCAAATAATTTTTAATATATAATGAATAAAATAATGCATATCACACATGAGTGCACCTGGCTTCTAACCCTAGTCATCTCCTTCAGGGAAGTTAAGCACACATTTTTCCCCCATAATATAATCAAGACAGATTTATCCCACTACTTTCCCCATGTGAGGATGTCTACAGTTAACTACACCAAAGTGCTAAGTATTCAATGGTAATGTTGTTCTAAACATTAATAGGAAAGTGTAATGCAAGATCAACAGTTTCTCTGTTTCTCTTAAATTATAATCCTGTATGTAGAGTTGCTAGAATTAGGAAATGAAAATATAAGACATCCAGTTAGATTTAAATTTCAGGTAAACACTAAATACGTTTTTAGTACAAACATGTCCCCAATACAGCATGAGTGTCCGATATTTTATCTAGCAACCCTACCTATATGACATTCTTATTCCTAGATGGCTACAAGTGCTTTGAAAAGCACCATGGTAGTCAGAAGCACATCCATATCTTGGTCCTGCCACATCCTATCTTTGTGCCCTTAGGTAAGATATATAACCTAAGACTCAAAATCCACCTCTATAAGGAGATAATATTGGTCATCTAACTCATAGAGCTACCGTGAAGATTAAATGAGATGATCAGCCTAGTACACAGTAAGGAATTGATCAATATGAGATATACCTTTATTATTATTCTGAATAAAAATGTACAAAATATTTTAGTCATATTTTGGAATCAGTTTTAAAAAAACTGAGCACTCACTAAAATCCATATTCTCCTCTTCTTTCTGGGTCTGTAGCTAGACTATATTTCCCAGGGTTCTCTTGCAGTTAGGTGTGGCTGACTTCCAGACATGAAATGTGGAAGAAGTATCATGCACCGTTTCCAAGTCAGTCCCATAAAATTCTGTCTTAAGTGCTCCTGTGGGCTTTTTGCCTATTACACTAGCTGCAATGGAGAATCCCTCCTACACTCACCAGGTCAACACTGTGAGCCTTGGACTGTCAAGTCAGACTCACAAAAAACAAAGATCTTATCCAGTATCAAGCTTTAGTAATAATTTCCACAATACCAGAAAGCAAGGCAAAGCGGAGCAAAGTTTAGCACCACTTTAGGACTCATTCTTGCCCAGATTTAACATGAATGTCTAAGAGATAAATACAGTCATCTCTGATACAAGAGATTTTCTTCATGAAACATTTCCATTTGATACTTCATTTTTATGTACTTTATATGACATTTTCAGGGATTTATGCTTCATAAATTCATAGATTTGCATGCAATCCTAGTCGGACCAGAAACATTCCAGTAGATGAAAATATAAAAACAAAACAACCTCTCGCGATGGTAAATATCACCAGTGTAGTGATTTACAGGAGGACTGTCATTAATCAGCTTGCTTACAAAAGATTTGACTTGTTCACCTTTCTTTCTTTAGGAGGGGATCCTCCAAGTGAGGCAGATCATGCATTACAAACCTATTGAAAACTCTTTCCTTTCAAAAAGCCAGGTGGCAGATGCAAGATCCTCAACCTGCCTGGGTCCTAAGTAACTGAATGGAGTAGGGTTACCATGGACCCTGTTCACCCACCCCATGCTAACAGAATGAACAAAGAAAGAACTTTCTATCACTTTGTGCCATTACATATATTTGGATCTATTAGTGCACCAGCTGGCCTAGCCTTTATATATATAGTTTTTAGATTTATATCATTGCAGGTATAATTAAAATGATAAATACATAAAACCTTTATTTTTAAATAAAGTAATATTTCATAGCCTTCCTATTCCTAGATTATTAGGCTAAAGATTGTAAAATGTTTTTAGATACATTATAGTGCTTAGAAGTAATCTCTGGAGACAGCCCTCTATTTATGTACTAGCCTTGTCACTTGCCTTGGACAATTTGTAACTAGAAATAAGCCTCAATTTATTCATCTGTATAATAATAATTATAGTAGTCTTTAATAGGGTTGCTGTGAGACTTGAGATGATGTTGAGCCTGGTTCATAGTATGTGATCAATATTTATAGGTAATATTATTATTGTTATGATGATGATAAAAGATCAACATGTTTTATTAAGAGAATCAGAGTCTACAGTTTAAGAAGGAGAGAAATAAAAGATACGGTTGCAGTGCAGCAGCAAACAGATAGAGAGAGACAAGATGGTGGAAGAGTAAGACGCGGAGATTACCTTCCTCCCCACAGATACACCAGAAATACATCTATACGTGGAACAACTCCTGCAGAAAACCTACTGAACGCTGGCAGAAGACCTCAGACCTCCCAAAAGGCAAGAAACTCCACACTTACCTGGGTAGGGCAAACAAAAAAACCCTAAAAACAGAGACAGAGGATAGGGACGGGACGGGACCGGCACCAGTGGGAGGGAGCTGTGAAGCAGGAAAGGTTTCCACACACTGAGAAGCCCCTTCGCGGGTGGAG
>RJWK010038348.1:0-20855 GCA_004363435.1 Platanista minor
TGGTTGAGAGTCCGCCTGCCGATGCAGGGGACACGGGTTCGTGCCCCGGTCCGGGAGGATCCCACGTGCCGCGGAGCGACTGGGCCCCTGAGCCATGGCCGCTGAGCTTGCGCGTCCGGAGCCTGTGCTCCGCGGCGGGAGAGGCCACAGCAGTGAGAGGCCTGTGTACGGGAAAATAAATAAATAAATAAATAAAAATAATGCTCACCGCAAAAAAAAAAAAAAAAATTTGTACTAAAGGGACTGCTGGGATGAAAACTCAGAGTCAAAAGGTGAGCGTCCCACCAAAGGCCAAAACAAAGAGTGACTTAGCTCCCTTCCTGGGGCTGAGTGGGGTTGTATCCCTGTGAATCAATACCTCTGGGTTCTCTGCAGACTGTAGCCTTCCTATCTACCCATATAACTTATTTTAAAATACTTTCATAGTACTTACTACATGCTAGGTCCTGTCCTAAGCACCTTACAAACAGTTAACTCATTCAGGCACCAAGATAACATCATGAGGTAGGGGCTAATGTTATCCCCATTTACAGATGTGGAAGCTAAGGCAGAGACAGGTGAAGTAATTCGTCCAAGGTCACAAAACAAGTAAATGGGAAGTGAACTCAGACTAGCTGTAATTTCCTCATTCTTAACCACTCTGCAGTGTACAGAGGATTTGGGGGCAGAGGAATTTGGTCAATGACGTTCCTTTTGGTTTTCATAGATTTCGGAAGTGTCACCAGAAATTATAAAAATTTCAAAACAAGCATCACAGTCTTGACGGACTCTAGCCTGAAAATAACGAAATTAAACACGCCGTAAAATAAACAGCATCGCTTTTGAAGTCTTAAATCGCTGATAAGTAGTCTTTGTTGAGAAAAAGCATGTATGTATACACATACAGGCACAAACATTTACATATGTACATAAGCATATATATAAGTTACAGTTATATACGAATCATAAACTCAACACAAACAAGCTATGGATGATTTCTCCAACTGCAAAATTTGCTTTTGAGTGGAGAAAGAGAAACAAAGCTTAAGATCCCGTGGGTTAGTTTATACCCCTTTCTTTCTTGGACTGGCTAATCCATGGCTTGCAAAGCCCTCATGAGTAGGATGACGGCAATGACCATGAGGGAAGGAAGTGACACTGCCTAGGTTCGTAAAGCTCTGTTCTATGGTAAGACTTTTGGATAGGGTAGGCGGCAGGGCAGAATGGAGTTGATGGTCTAAAGGTACCCTCACAGGAAAAGGTGAACTTTAAAACACGGTCTAATTCACAATCAAAGCAGCCACATAGCACAGGGAGATCAGCTCGGTGCTTTGTGCCCACCTAGAGGGGTGGGATAGGGAGGGTGGGAGGGAGACGCAAGAGGGAGGGCAGGGATATGGGGATGTATGTATATGTACAGCTGATTCACTTTGTTACAAAGCAGAAACTAACACACCACTGTAAAGCCACTGTACTCCAATAAAGATGTTAAAAAAAAAAAAGGATCATTAATTCAATATTGTTTTGTCTTTATATTTTACATTTACTATGTATTATACAGTTAGCAGCTGGCAGCTCCCTTAAAGCGTTCAGAGACATGGCCATTCAAATTAATGTTTGCTGGATAACAGTATTCCTTCCAGGTGAGATGGCAAAGTCTCTTTTAATTTCTTCTCCGGAGCCTCAGATTGAAGAAATAAGATCAGAAATGGCCAGGCAGCTAATAGGTCTGATGGCAATTCTTGTATATTTAGAGAAAGGCTGTTTGACCATAGAGTCATCAGTAGGAAAAGTGTGCCCCTTATATAAACACATGAGCTCCTCCATTGTACGATCATTAAGTGCCTACTCTTTGCCAGCACTGCAGACACAATGACACACTACATACACAAGATTCCTGCCTTTGTGGAACTTGTGGCTTAGTTGGGGAGTTGGGCAGTCAAACAATCAGGGTAGTGGGTAGATGATTACAAATGGAGAGCCATAATCAAAAAAAAAAAAAAAAAAAAACCCCAAAAAACAAAAGAAAAAAACCAAGTGTTTTGAGTGCCTGTAGGTAAAGAAGCTGGCCGAGACGTGAGGCTGTGGGGTAGGGCAGACTGGGATGGATGTTCCAAGAAGCAGAGGAGGAACATTCCACACAGAAGGAGACAAGAATAAAGCAAAATCACAGGCATGCATGTAGAAAGGTCTGTGGTTGAATGAACCCAGCATCTTCAAGACCTGAAGGAGTGCCAATTGGATGGTGTCCTAGGGAGAGAGGTGGGGGAGAGTGGTGGGCAATGAGTCTGAAAAATTAGGCAGGGGGGAAGACCACGTGGGACCTTGCAGAATCTATTAAGGATGGCGATTTTATCCTCAGACACAAGGGAAGACATAGTTGTGGAAAACCATGATCAGATACATTGTAATGAGGCTAGGTTTTCCACTGATGTAAAAGGCCATGGGAGCTAGTCACGTGGGCTTTCTTTTTTTTAATGTACTTGAAATTTATTTATTCATTTACCTATCTACCAGTTTTGTTTATTCATTTATTTTCAGCTTTATTCAGGTATGCTTGATGACTACAAATTGGATATATTTAGGTTATACAACCTTATTTTCTAAGGTGTACAATGTAGACAAGGTGTACAATTGTGAAATGATGACCACAATCAAGTTAATGAACACATCCATCACCTCACATTGAATCTAGGCTTTAGAAGTCATGCAAAACACAAACACATCTAAACGGATGATGGGCTGCGGATCATGACAGGGCACGTCATAAATGCAACTGGACCAAGGCAAGTTGTCTGTAGCTTTCCCCTTACTGATCTTACCATTCTCCACCCCCTTCAACCTTCATCTTTTCCAGTTTAGGCAAGACAGTGACTTAACACATTGAACAGTAAGTGAACGGGTTGCTCTACTGATTTCTCAAGGAAGGCGAAAGGATACAAGGACGGCCATGGGGGCACCATCCGAACTATACATAACACATGTCAGAATGAGGCTTGGTAGCCTTTTAGCAACTGTCAATGTATGGAGACTGGACAAGCCAAGACCACTACATCTTGGCCCTTGCCATTGGTGTTTTGTAAATCAGCGTGAAGCAAGAAGGGCTTACTCTCCAGGGAAACTCAACACACTACCATGTAGGTATGGTGAAGGTGAACCCTTTCTTAAAAACATGCAGAAAGATACAAATATTAACGTAATGACTTTTCAAATAAGGTCCCAGAGTTATCTATGTAGCAAGAGATCATGTAATGTGAATTGTTTTGTGAATGTTCGAGGGGTAGAAAAACGACTACCCCTTACTCAAGGTTGCAAATATGATCTTCATGGTTTCCTATCCAGCTGCCATTCTGAATAAAGGGACTTCAAGTCTGATTCAAGGTCGACCCTGAACTTGAACCAAGGATACTTCTCTAGGACAGGCCTGCACACGGATTCCCCCAATGATTTTCAATCAATGAAGAAGAAAAAAAAAAAAAAAAAAAAAAATATATATATATATATATATATATATATATATATATATATATATATATATATATATATATATATATGTACGTATGTATAAACTCCCCAAGAAATGTGCAGAGCCATTCTGTCTCCCCGGGGATTGCTATGCTTTCTCTCCCAGACACAGCCATGCTCGACGTCGTTGTTAAGTGCTCAGCCTCCCTCTGTGGTCATTTTATTTGTAATAGTGTCTTGTGTGTTGTGTCTCCTAGCTCTACATACAAACTACCACGCTTACAATCTCCATGAACCTAAGTGCATCAGTGGCGCTGGGGATGCTATACGTGCCGAAAGTGTACATCATCATTTTCCACCCTGAACTCAATGTCCAGAAACGCAAGCGAAGCTTCAAGGCCGTAGTCACAGCAGCCACCATGTCATCACGGCTGTCACACAAGCCCAGTGACAGACCCAACGGTGAGGCCAAGACAGAACTCTGTGAAAACGTAGACCCAAACAGTAAGTATCTCTCCTTTCCTTCCATCTCCCCAGCCTGCGTCAGGAAGCTCTGGCAAACGTGGTGTGTGCTTGCCTTTCTTTGGAGAAAGACTGTGACCGTTCTTGTCTTACGGGCTGGGTCGCCTTGGCAAATGCTAACGTTTGTTTGCTCTTAGGAGTTTGCTCATTCTTGCCACCATTTTCTTTTTGCTCCCTGTTGGAAAGCAGCTTTCATAGTCTCTGCTTCAGAAGTGTGAAATCTCCCCCTTCCCTGGCTTCTTATCCTTTGGTCCCAAACCCTCCAACTGACATAAACACAGCTGTTGAGCCACCTTCCTTGTTCCCTTCCCCTTAGGGGATCAGCTTCCTGCTAGGGAACCTTCCACATCCCATCGAACTGCAGCAATAGGAAAGAAATTGGAATATTTAAGGATTTTGGAAGCATAACTTCCTTGCACTGGAACATGAATGTGGAGAAAGTTATGATTGTTTACCAACCAAGCCTTGTAGAAACAAAAAACACATCACATATTGAATAAAGCTGGCAAACATTCATCCAAGTATACAGGCCCAGACACTACTACCATGCTAATGGCATCCCCACGTGGGGAAAACATCTACCAGACAATTCCAGAGGAGTTTCATCCCATGAAAGACAAACATCAGAGGTGGGATTAAGGATGAAATGTCAGATTTGATACCTACGTGGCCTATCTGCAATGCCTGGGTAGCCTTTATTCATCCCTGCAAATGACCACATAGACGACGGACATACAGACACTAGTTTGTTAAAAAAGCAAAAAAGAAAAGGAAAGAAAGACCATTTAACCAGAGTTAAATTCTTAAAATCCCCAGTTGCTAATTTTACTAATACTATGGTGGTAAGAGTGCATTTCAGATTAAACATATCACTCCTAGGATTCGTTTTCCAGGACATTTTGACTAGTTCCACGTAGAATGAGGCAGTTTAGCGTGTTCACGATGCTTCCAGTTTTAAACTAGAGGAGGTTTCACGTTGGCCGTTAAGTCATTCAAGACTTATTGTTCAGTTATGAGCTGATTTTGTTGTAGCCAAAGGTTTACTGCCAAGCAGAAAGTAGTTCCTATTCTAAATACTCTGACGTAATTCTTTATGCTCTACAACCGAGATCTTTAAAAACCAGGAGAGAACTGAGTTTAACCCTGACAACTATTGTGCAACGATCCATGATCTTGGCCCGATCCATTTCTAAATAGTTGGCTGAATGACTACGGTGAATGCTTGAGAGTCTGTGGACGAGGAAACAAAGGCCCATTACCAACGTCATGGGCTTCACGTTGACGTTTCAATAGGAGAGATGCTGGGACAGGTGAGAGGAGGGAGAAACGACGGATGTACAGGCTCTGTTCTCGTGTCTTCAGGAAAAAATGGTCACTTCCAAGGAAAGGGAATAGACAGAGAATTGCTGTGATATTCAGTGTGGTTTTAGGAAGAGGCTTCGGGTTGAGACAGACCTGGGTTCAAATCCCAGCCACTCCACTTACCAGCGGTGTGGCTTTGAGAATTACTGAGGTTTTCTAAAGTTCAGAATTCTCACAGATAAAATGGAGATGATAATATCTATCTATGTCACAAGTGCATCATCAAATCTCATACATCTAAAAAAACAGTACGTCAATTGCATGTTAATGTTCTTCCATTTCTGTAAAGGTGAAAAAGCCCACATTTCAGTGTGACTGTTTACATAGACGTGATGGTGACGTTAAAGGCATACCAAACACCACGAGGTAGATGGAACTGGCCAATAAAAATATTTCCATGAACATATTTATGCATCTATTTATATGTATCCTGTATTGATAAATATACCTGCACAGTTATACTTTTGTAGCATTTTATTCTAGGACCCCTTGCCAGATTTTTCATAAAACCCTCACCCTGAAGATGTTCCAACAGCAGTTTTACATTTATATTTGTACACACACACACACACACACACACACACACACACACACACACTTAACAAGACATGTCCAAAATCAATAAGCAGAAAATACGGCCAAAAGTCTACATGTATTGAAAATTAATGACCAAATTAGAAGTTTTGAAGTTGGATAATTAATCTAACGCTATGCTACTTAGAAATAACTAGCTTTTTAAACAACATTTTAACTGTTGTTGACCTTTAATGATGAGGTTCTATCCTTGTGGAGGCTATTTGGGGCATGATAGTGGCTGTTAAAATGCTAATACTAACACTGACACTAATAATAACAAAAACCCATCAGCTACCTTTTGAAATAGGCAGTAAACAGAATGCTTTGGGTGGAAGATCTCTTCCTCCTCATGGTAACTCTGTAGACTGGTGATCATTATTCTCCTTTTACTGAAGAATCCTAGGCATAGGGGGAGATCAAGGGATATTACCAAAGTCCCACACTAGTTAGCAGCAGAGCTTGGTCTGAAACCCAGGTCTGACTCCCAAACCCATGCTTGTTGCTCTTTGCTGCTCTGTTTCTCAGAACCTTGGTGGCATGTCGTAATTCTAATGCAGAAATTACTCTTTTGGCTTCTTCATTTGGTAATACCACTTGCATATACAGAATATAATGATGTGTGGCGGTGGACTCTTTGGTTAAATGTGCTGTGAAATGCATTCCTGCTTGCTGTGTTGTCTGCAAAGACAGGAGTAACCTGAGGTCAAAGAAGGCTGCCCAGGTAGAGGCCTCATCTTACTAACTCAAAAATCCAAGGATCTTATGACCTGTGTCCGTCACAACAATTATTCCATTTGGAATTCATTTGCTGCCTTTCTCTTGAAAAAGTTTTGCTGGGTTTTGTCACTGTTGATGTGTTGGTGTCTACACAGAACAAAGAATACAGAGTTCAGCGGGAAAAAAATGAAACCAAAAAGAGCCTTTGTCTTACAGCCAATCCAAAAGATTTTTAAAAATTATTTTAGTTATTTTGGTTTTGTGTAGACACTCCCTAAAACTAATCGTCAATAATTTGCCCAGATATTTGCTGAATTATAGGAGGAGATTCATGTACCTCCAAACATTGGGGTTTCTGATGACCCAGCTCCCAAAGGTCCCTAAGAGGAATCAAAAGACCTTCTCTGCACAAAATCTGTCCAGTAGAATTTTCTGCAGTGATGGAAATGTTCTCTGTTTGTGCTGTCCAGTAATAGAGACCGCTAGTCACATGTGGCAATTCAGAACTTGAACCATGGCTACTTAACTGATGAAATACACTTGAAACTTTTAGTTCATTTTAAATAAATATAAATAGCCATCCAGGGCTGTGACTATTCCATTGGAGAGCACAGCCAGAGATCTTAAGAGCAAGGATTTCACTCTGGGACGCTCAGTCTGAGCCCTTATTTGAAATACCTCCCAAGGTTTTAGCAGTGATGCTGATCTGGGACAAAGTCAACTTAATGGAATGAAATATTTGAGGTGAGACAAAAATGCAAACCTATAGGTATTTTAAACGATCCCTAAGGAGCCACTAATATGGAAATAGTGATATCATAGATAGCAGTTATATTTGGAAAACCAGTCCTTAGTAATGCAAAAATGAATGTATAGAAAGGACAGTAGTGAAAATTCAATTACTGAAGAGAGACATGACTATTTTGATGAGAGAGAACATTATTATTCTATTCTATTTAATACCAAATATAGCTCAAAGCATGTCAAATTTCTGCACTTTGGTAACAGAGACAAATAAATTATTGGCTGAAATTAAACTGTCTGGTTAAAAAGAAACAAATGAAAGCACGGACCATGTACTTAAGAAAGGAATATGTCTTTCCAAAGGGGTCATTCTGTCTACTGTTCTCTGAGGGAGTATATCTGGGAGAATGTTGAATTTATAGAATGAGCTACAAAGTTAATCATGGAACAGAAATGTGCCTTATTGTTCCTCTAAACACTTAGTCTCACTGTATTTCAGTCTTCAGCGTTTGTTTTCATTTTTAACAGCTCTGCTCCATCACTGCAGTTTGCCATCTGGTGCATGCTCGCTTCTGCTCATCCAATGGCACACCGCAATTACATGTCCACGTAAAGACGAATTTGCTTGTTGGCTTCATATGGGCAGAAATTAGAACTGCCCCTGCACTGCTTGATTCTTCCCCAAGAAGTTCCGTTTTCCTCTTAGGTTGCCTCTCCAGTTCAAATTCCATTGTCTGAAAGAAAAACTTCTTTCTGCATGGATTCAACAAAAAGTAAATCTTCTCAAACATTTTAATGTGTCTGTGTACTGCTACCATATTGGATAGTCAGGGTTGGGCCAATGCTTGCTGGTTTCTACACTCAGACTGAAAAACAGCAGGGGCCTAGGGGTGTAGCTCAGCTACTTACTGTATTTTTATGTATACAAACAATATTTCTGCTGCTAGAGGATCACAAGTGCCTGACCTAATGTGGATAGCTTGAGATCTGGCCACCATGATGCCTTCTCCACATTCCTTCTCTAACAAGAAAGGGCACCTCAAGCTCTGGTTCTCGCAGCTGTGTCCTGAATTCGGCATCGTTTCCCACAGCTTTCTATTGTTGACTTGGCAGATGTATGTTCGAGGCAACCTTGAAGATGCCAGATCAACAGGAGGACTTGGTTCTTGGCTTATCCATGGCCACCAAGACCTTCTTCCAGTTGGATGAATAATATTAACCGAGGCAGCACAGCTTTATTGGGATGGTGGGTAAGGACTGCTCCCTTCCTCACCTGGACTAGTCAGAACCAGAAGATGCTCTGTGAATTATCCTCTGGTCAGATGCTTTCCTTGTAAAGGATTGTAGTGCACAGAGGATGAGCAGCCCTAAGCTACCAGGTTCTAAACTACCATCCATTTTCTGAGCCAATGCCCCCAGGCAGTGCAGAGAAACTGCTCAAGTACCCTGACCCGTTACAGTTAATTTACTCTGGAACTGCCTAGCAATAAGAGATGGCAGGCAGGTGGACAGCGTGGGATACACCGCCTTTTTGAATATGGGGCCATATGACTGATAAACTGACCCTGAGAGAGAGGCTGGACACACACTGTGCAAAAGACTAGCTTAAGACAATGAGCATATTGCAATGAAGCACATTTTAAAAGAATGACCATTTACACCTAAAATAAACAATCAAAAATAAGATTTTTAAAATATATGTTTGTTTATATTCTGGTGCTGTTTTTTCATTCCCATTTTGCATATATTGTAAAGAAAATATATAAATAAAAACTTGTGCTGTTCAATGAAACCCCCCAACTGCTAGAAAATGGATGAGGGCACCAAACCCTACACAAGTAACAATGCCTAGAAAATGCTGGAACACACTCCTATGCCGTGTCAACTTGTGGTGGTTTTTTGTTTTTGTTTTGCTTTGTTTTGCGTCTTCATTTGTTTGGATCCCTGACATTCTCTACATTATTATGTTATTTGTTTCATCCTTCTGGACTAATCATGCAGGTCAGCATGAATGGACTAGGCTGAGAAAAAAATAGGATGGCAACAGGAAGAAGAAAATGCTCTGAGCAGATAGATACATTATTTTGGGGCTGGTTCCCTCACCTGCTCCAGTTCAAACAAGTAAAACCCAACTGCCTTAAACCAAGAGGCACCCGTACTCCCATGTTCAGAGGTACCTGAATTGTGGTCAACTGGTCTTCCAAAGGCTACTGAACCCACCGAAAGAGTGGGTATACTGTCTGTGGTCTCTATCGCAGCCTCTTCTCCAAAAGGAAAGAAAAAAGAATAAAAAGGAATGTTGTGTGCACGTTTATTTTATACATACCTATATATTTACTTTTCCTGTAGACGGTATACCACCAGTAAGAAAGAGTGTACAAAAGTCTGTTACTTGGTACACTATCCCACCAACAGTATAGCTTTTGCCTGCTTTCCAAAAGGTAAGAAACAATCTACTTTTTATTTATTTATTTGTGTGTTCTTGTCTCCACTGAGAATTAGAAATGTCTCCATGAAAACTGTGCATGATTCCCTAGAAATCTATGAATGTGAAGAAACGCGTTTTTGAAGATGTTATTTGCTAAGCATAGCGTAAACGGCTGTTGTGGGTCACGGGCCTGGTTTATTCTCTGGAGAACGTGTGACTGGACTGGGCGCGTGCCCATTTGTCTTTCCCGAACAAGTAGCCAATAACGGCCAAAGTGGTGCTGGTCAGCCTACTTTAAAACTCTCAATGGTGAGAGATTATTTTTAAATGCACGTGTTCAGGCTAGGATTTGAGAAGGCAATGTGGAAAACCTGAAGGGAGAGAAGGAGGGTGTTTTATACGCTTAGTAAATATGTTTGTTCTGGTTTATTTTTAAATTAAATACATCCCCAGAAATATATTCATTCGAAAAGCAATGAATGACCCTACCATCTTAAACCCCAAATGGTCATGGTTGCTTCTTTGCGGCAAAGAAATCCTAAAGGTTTGCTGGCTGAGCTTGATAATGGGTTGAAGAGGATTTGGGACTCATAATTCTGCCTTAGAGAAACACTGGACCAACTTCACTGATTTGAGAAAGCAGGGGAAGGTTCAGTGAAAGACCTGAAGAGTCTAAAGATAAATTTCAACATTAGTCAAACCCCAGAATTACCAATCAATACCAAGGGTATTCAAACTAATACCTTAGAAGAAATGGTGACTCGTGTGATGTGTGAACTGGGGCATGGGAATGGGCTGCCATAAGGGTTGTTACTGACTCACCATTGATGCTTATATATCACTTTGAGCTCTCAACTAAAGGATATATGCTATGAAATAATAAGAGCAGCAGTAGTAGTAATAGTAGCACCTCCCTGTTTCAGCCTAAGCGATATGACAGTATAGTGAAAAATAACACTTGCTTGGGCAAACATCCTTGTCCAGCTGGAGTCAGTGCATTTCAAACTGTGGGAAAACAAACAAACAGTAGAAAACATGGGGGTAGAGTTATGAAAATCATGGGGTGGCTTTGAAGAAAAGTCCCCCTTTTGTTTTCCTCTAAACCTCCTACTATACTTAGAAAATCAATAGCGAGACTTCTCTCTAGAGAGATTCCACGAAAGATAGCAGAGAGGCCCTATCATGGGAGGGGGAGAATACCGTGTCATAATGTGGGCTAGTCTTCCCCTTTCCTAACATGGAACTTTTTATCAGATCATTTCTATGTTTCTTTCCATCTTTGTTTTTATAATGGTATTCTGAGTACAAATAATATCTTTTTTTTTTTTTTTTTTCTTTCTAATCCATTTAAGAACTGTTAAGACCAGACAGGAGTACTTCCAAAGAGTAATTACATTTCCTGTTGATTTTACATGGATGCCAGCAACTCAGTCTTTAATTTCAGATGTATTGTTCACATAGCTATTTCCTTTTTCCATATCAACGCGATCTGTCCTAGTTTTTAAATAGGGCATTCTTTTGTCCCAGTGAATATATAACTGTATTCCAGCGAGATTTCAAGTTTCTGCAGGACAAGTGCTTGTCAAAACACTGCAGCTCATCACTTTAATAGTCCTTTTACATGAAACTGCCGGAGAATAAATGAGAAGGAAGTTTCCCTGGGTAAAAATGATAGATTTAATCTCAACCCATTAAGAAAATTCTCCCTAGCTCCATTCTCAGTTGGTGCCTTTTGGTTTAAAGAGTGCAAGATGAAAATGTTTTAAGTCAACCTTCCGGTTAAAAAGTACTTTTAGGGGGCTTCCCTGGTGGTGCAGTGGTTGGGAGTCCACCTGCCTGCCGATGCAGGGGACGCGGGTTCGTGCCCCGGTCCGGGAAGATCCCGCGTGCCGCGGATCGGCTGGGCCCGTGAGCCATGGCCACTGAGCCTGCGCGTCCGGAGCCTGTGCTCCGCAACGGGAGAGGCCACAACAGTGAGAGAACCGCATACCGCAAAAAAAAAGAAAAAAAAAAAAAAAAGTACTTTTAGGATGTGCTGCTTAGAAATAAACTTTTTGCTAGGATTGTCTTGTTTCAAAGAGTTTGATTCGGTGCTCCCCGTTTCTGTCAATTTAAAAGTGGCTTCATAAATTAATGATAAACATCTTTTATAGCTACTTAAAAATAACTGGGAACAGAAGTTTGTCGAAGTTACAGGTATTCAAAGAGGGGAGTGTATCACCACGTTCAGGTTACAGTGAGACCGGAAAGCTTGGGCGAACAGTGACAGAAGACATTTCATGTTGTTCATTCAAATCCATTTCTGTGTGGTTGTTTTCAGGGCCATGAAACAGTAAAGAAAAATCTATAAATTCAAGAGTGAATTTTTGTACTGCTGTGCTAGTAAAAAAAAAAAAAAAAAAGGCCACCATGCCCCAACAATGGCAGACGATAGTGAGCAAATCAAACGTGTGATTTGGGGTGTTTAGAGGAAGCAGGTTCAAATTCAGACAGAAGAGAATTTGACCTGGTTCGAAAACGCATTCCACATAATGCCCTCTCCTTTGACAGATACAGTACGTCAGACATTGCCTGACTCAGCACTGCCTTCATCTTTTGTCTGAATAGTTCTAAGTTTTGAAATCCTGCAGTGTTATCAATCTAATGATATTTATTTTAAACTGCAGTTAAGCAAAAAACAAATGAACAAACACTCACCACACACACACACACACACACACACACACACACACACACACACACACACACACACACACACACAAAACCCTCAACTAGTCTGGCATCATCACCAGATCAGGAAACAAGTTATGTCAGGAAGTAAATTTTCAGACCACAGGATGGTTTTTCAGATTGGAGAACTCTGAGTTGAATTCAGCCTTGCAAATATGGGCAGTCGGGAGTCTTATTTTGTCCACGTATGTTGTTCTGAGCAAGTACATTTGTTACAATATTATGGACATTTCACTAACATATTACACGGTGTTGTAAAAAAGTGAATAATCTCCTGTTTCTTATAATTTCTATAACAGGGTTATCTCACACGTTTAATCTTTTCGGAACTGTGCAATCTAAGTTTTGGTAACGTGTTGCGACTCCCCCTCCTCTTTGACGTTCAAGGCAATAACCCTGAGTTAACTGGAGACTCCCTCAGTTTAAATTCCATTTTAAAACACTCTGTAAGTACAGCTCAGCAAAGAATATATGTTCCCTGACCTTGACACAGAATCACCTCAGAAATAAATGCAACTATAAACCTTGCAGGCATATGTCTTTCTGCCTGAGAGCTCTGTGAAGCGCCATCATTTCTCTCATCACGGTTTGACCTCAGCATCGTCAAAAACCAATTAATATTTGCCCTCTCCGTTCTGCAACTTTGGTTCGACTTAAAGAATGGGATGAAAGTTCACATGGCTGGGATGTCTACTGGTTCTTAGCATCAAAGGAACACACACATCATTCTCCAGAGTCCTGAAAACTATGTCAGCTTTTACATTTAAGCCTGGCACTGCACCATCTGGCCAGGATCTATGGAACACAAGAGTATTTTAAGTTGGGTCAATCAAAGAAACGTTTGTCAAGCACCGCTCCCCTGGGTCAGCCCTAAACTGCCTAGGAGTAGGGGGACAGAAGTGGACAGTACCCTCAGGGGACCCCAGATCTAATGGAGGACTCACAGGTAAGCAATTTTAGTTCAGAGTGACAGGGGCTCTTGGGAGAGGTAGGAGCAGTGAGCTCCATGTGGGGAGCATCACCCAGGGGGTTTTGTTTGAGCTGCTCTTAAAAGATGAAGGACTCTAGGCAGGGGTAAAAAGAAGACCGGAGGCAGGAAACAAGTAAGCACAAGGAAGCTTTTGTTTCCAGACGAATGTGGTCTGTCCTGGGACTGGAAAGCAGTTCTGTGAGGCTGGAGAATTGTATTTGGAGGCAGATGGTTTCGGGGGATGACACGAGCCTGTGTACGGAGGGACCAAGTTTTGTCTTTATCTCTGTGCCACTAGGGTCTCAGAAAATGTCCGTGGCATGAATGGAGTGTAATGCTTCACGTACCAGAGGCTCCTAGCCTCACCTAGGACGTCATAGGTAACAGTAAATATCTACTGAGTAATTATTTCTTAATAATAAGAAAGTATCAAGTCTACAGCCTCAGCAAGCGGAAGCGTGGTCTTCCAGATAAAATCTCTCAAGTCACAAAAAAGGCAGTGTTTGATCCTGATGTCCCAGGTTTCAAAACTAGCTTTTATGGATAACTCTTAAAACGGATGGTCAGCGCTCCAACTGCACTTGCGTACGTAACATCTCTTTTGAGGAGCTAACCCCATGGATGAGACCAGCAAAGTTTTATGCCTATTTATTTCCTTTTATGGACGGCAGAGACCAGTTTTCAGTTACCTTTGGAAATGAATCCTGAGCACTTCTAATTTGGTAAAAACAGAAACATGATGATCAGAAAAAAGCATTATATTGATTAAGTGCATTTTCTCAGACACGGGCATTAAGGACAGATGTTGTGTTTTAGGCCCCCAGTTTCATTTGCATTTGAAAAGAAAACAGCATGTGTCCTAAACCAAGGTCAGTTAATCTCTACAATCTTTCTTCCTCCCAACTACTGTGAATGAGCATCTTCTCAGGACTCAAGTGATGGTGACTCTGGTTTCTGCTACTAAAGACATGTCTCAGCTTCGCAGATTTTTCTTTCCTTTCCTTTTTGGCTGTACAATGGAACTCGGATGCATTTTAAATTAGCTTTCTCTAGGAATCACAGGTAATCATTATTTCTCTTTATAATCCACAAGAATAGTCTCATTATGTTTTTTTCTTTTCAAGTTTACGATTAGTTTTGAATTCCTCTTCTATCTCTGCCCTCTTTCAGAGTAACCTCTGGAGACCCCAGCTTGCTCAAAAAGGATTGAGAAGATGACTCCAAAGCCTGTTCTTGCTGAGCTGACCCAAACACTCAGACGACATGGCAGCAGTCAGCCGTCTCACATTCTGTAAGTTGTGGTGCAAGTATCGTTTATGACCGTGTGCATGCTGTTTTTTTCCCTCCGGCCAAGAATAAGAAAGACTGCACCAAGGTCCTAACCCTGGCTCTGATACCCTGGAGAGCATAAGCTTTATCACCTCATGGACTTCTGTGATCTTGAGTAAGTCAAGTCCTATCTAACCTTCAGTTTCCTCTTGTGTAAAACAGGAGGAAGCTTTCCTTGATGAGATACAGTGGACATTGCATGGCGTCATGTACGTGAAAGCCTTCTCCTATAAAGGGCTGTGCATAAATATGGTAGCATTGTTAGTCCCTGATCATCTCTCTGTTTTATCATAATTGGCTTTCCTTTTTCCTCTTCTTTCATGGTTTTTTTTTTTTTTTTTTTTTGCCTACTATGAACCATCAGAGTTAGAAGGAATGACATCTAGTTTGCCTGTGAAGTCAGGAACCTCTTCTCTAAGTATAACAAGCTCTGTTTTTGAGATGGGTCACTGTGGTCTCTGATGCAGTCATTAATAGTCTTGGGCTTGGTGAAATTGACAGGGAAGGCTGTGAGTCACTCTGCAAGGCTGCTCTAGGACAGCTAGGCTCATACCTCCTGATATACGAGCCACTCCCTGTGATTAACTTTGACAGGTTACTCCAGGCCGACTGGCAAGCTGAAGTGCATTTTAAGTACAAATAATAATGCTGGGTGTATCGTGAGCGACAGAATAACAGCTGAGTGGGACAGAGTCCCCTCAGTCTTTGCTTGTGAAACACACTTGGTTTCCTTTCAAGGTTGGGATATCACAACAAAATCAACTAACAAGATCTCTCAGATCTGAATTGATATTTTGAAGTTTGGTATTTATCAAGCTTATATCAAACACAGCACTGACCCAAAGGGCCAAGCTCATTCATCTCAGTCTTCAAAGGACCTAGCATGGTGCTTCACAGCAATTTAATATTAATAACAACAATAATCTCAATTATGATGATGGTTATAATTGCACCACATTATGCCTACTGCTATAGACTTACAACGTGCTCAGCCGCCCACTGAGACAGGTCTTACTGTCCCCACTTAACAGATGAGGAAACTGAGGCTCAGAGCAGTGAGGCAACTTCCCAGTGACCCACATACCAATGGGTGGATGCCTGAACTTGGGTTTCCTGGCCAGAGTCCTTTCTAATAAACTTTTCTAAAATTGCATGCAGTAGGACAAAATGTTTCAGTCTACATAATCTATCTAATGAGCATTTCCTGTTCTCACCAGTTGATTGTAGAGGTCTTCAACTTCCTGAAGATGAGAGAGGCCCTCCAGGGCAGATATCATAATCTGTTTCCAGGACCATTTTGGAATAAGATGTGCTCGCTCGCTCGCTCTCTCTCTCTCTCTCTCTCTCTCTTTTTTCTTAATGGTACTGCAAATGATAAGGCTGTTTGATGTCATTTTACCTACTACCGGATTCTTTTGGTGGTCTGAAAAAAATTAAAGACTATTGTTCCTACCTCAAAGAACAGAGCTAGAAATGTTTAACTCTTGAGAATGCATTGAAATCCACTGAATAACATACTTGGGCAGAGTGCAGCCTGTTCAGAACGAAAACCACAAGTCATCATATTTTGATGACTCTAAGCAGATTCTACCTCTGTATAAGGTGATCGAGTTTGGCATGGGAACCGAAGCAAAGGAAATTAAACTCTGAAAAGGATTTGCTAGCATGAAAAAAATGGCACTTTCCTGGCACACAAAGGTGCAAAGCCAGTTCCCACCCCAGCTTTATCACCTGCTCCTTCTCTCTCTCGGCTTTTGCCACTGCAAAGCTCTACACAGAAGCTGGATGCCAGGGTCATTATCATCTATGTTAGCTGAAAATCTGATTAAGCTGGCCTCCTGGGGTTAGCATGAAAAGCGCTATATTTTCATCCTAGGAACTTAATTCCTCTTTCCCTCGTTTTTGTCATGTTTGCAAATTTCATTTGCATTTTAATTTCCCATGATTTGCCACAGTCCAGACTGAGACTTGAGCTGTTGTTTCCATTCAGGTGAAAAGTCCAACCACAGCTGAGCATCTGTACTGGCATACAGTCAGGCGAATGGCCAAGGCAAGTATCTTCTGCATCCTTCTGAGCATCCCGAGGAAGCTTTGCTACCCGGCCCGCCGATTAATTTAGTGAATGGAAGAGACTTTGTCCAATTTCTAGGATGATCTTAGTCCAGGTGGTCCTCATCACATACTAATACAGTGTCCTCTCAATACTGCAAAATAAGGAGAAAGTACAGGAAAGGAGGCTTGAGATCTTGGCCTATTAGGACCTATCTAGGGGCTTTATTTGGGGAAACATCAATGCCATCAAGTGGGGGAGAGATCCCTACTGTGAAGTACCAGGACCTATTACTGAGGAAGTCAGCTCCTCCCTCGGGGCTGGATTCTCAGTGTCTTCTGGATCAAGCAACAGAGACAGCGGTATTAATGGGGCACCTACCTAACTCCCATATAAAGCAAAAGAAATGACAAAAGGGAAGCAGCACATGGGGGGCTATCATTTATGCCAAGCAGGCAAAATACTGACTCTTTGGCAAAGATCGTCTCTGTGCCTCAGTTTCCTCATCTGTAACATATAACTTCGAATGACAGTGATAAGGACTAAATAAAAGTACAGCACCAAGAACAGAGTTGGCACAGTAGCGGTTCAAATGTAAGCCATTAGTGTTAGTCTGTCACCTAAAATTAACTGGATTTTTCTGTTTGTCTTTCCTCTAGGAAAGAACTTGGAGAATCCAATCTGATCCTCTTCCACGTGATCTCCTGTATCCATTCTCTTTCTGTACCCCACGCAATAAAGTTCGAGAATTGTCAAGTAATCCATGTGCCTCTGATTTTTGTCTGGAAAACCTGCCGGATTTTCAGATTGAAATATCAATCCATCATCTCCTCTCTTTTGTCAAGCTATTTAGTATTGATCACTTTTGGAGCAACAGTGCCTTAAAGCCAAAATTTCACTGCACTATCAGAGGAGCTACCTGGGAAATGACTGACATTCAAACAAACAAACACACGTAGCTTCATTTCATAGCACAGCACCTACTTCCTGACTTTGGGCATAAATAAATTCAACACAGTCGCCACTGTGGCGATGTTTACATTGTTACTACTACCGGTGAGTCCCAGATATTTAAGAAAATATCAAGGACCAATTTAAATAACCTAGTTATGGCAGAAAATGTGCCAGTACGAAATCTGAAATGCATTTTAGTTTATACTTCTATCTAATTTAAATCTTGTCTTCCCTAACCTGGTGCTCATCGAAATGTCACCTGTATTTTAAAAATCTTCCTCAGGGATTCTGATGCACATCCAGGTTTGGGAACTTTTCTTTTTTAATCCGTTTTCCTGATAATCAACACATGCAGTATGGCGTTGGTGTAATGGTGATATGCGATGGTGATACCTACACAGCAGAGGGTCTTCCAGAATATTAAAAAGACTCATTAAAAACAAATTATTCAGGTTTATCACACCAGCAGCATCTACCATGCACCCAGGAAGTCACCTCTAGCTGTCTGCTAGAACAGTAAGAAGCTATTTCAAGGTCTTCTCTCAAGAGACGCTTCCAGGCTGGTACTGCGGACTAAATAAAGATGAAGCTAACTGATTGAAGCTCTGTTACTGGAGCGGAAAACACAGCACCGTCTTTGTTTAAGGCTGAATCTCCGTGACAACACCAGATAAGAAGCTGGGTTAATCGTTTTCTTTCCTGCGCTTAGTGAGTCACAGGTCATGGCCTCTGTGGGCAAAATGAGTTGATACATCCTTAAGCAATCATTTCAAGCTGCTCAGCAGGGCAACTCTGATTTTGTTTAGCCGGGAAGTCCTCAAAGAGATTACTATTTTCAAACTTTTGTTGATGCTTCTCATGCCTTCTTGCCCAATCAGGAAGTGAAAACTGTCAGAATAACCATTGTTTCAATTACCATTGCTGTTAAAAATTCTCTGTGATTGGGCTTCCCTGGTGGCGCAGTGGTTGGGAGTCCACCTGCCGATGCAGGGGACACGGGTTCGTTCTCTGACGGTCCGGGAAGATCCCACATGCCGTGGAGCGGCTGGGCCCCGTGAGCCATGGCCGCTGAGCCTGCGCGTCCGGAGCCTGTGCTCCACAACGGGAGAGGCCGCGACAGTGAGAGGCCCGCGTACCGCAAAAAAAAAAAAAAAAATTCTCTGTGATCTTATGAAGAGTCAGCCTAAATGCTAAATCCTACTTTGCCTTGTTCTACATTGGGATGTGAGCACACTGCTTACTCTCTGTGCATCAGTCTTCTCACCTTCAAAATGGGTATAATATTAGTAACTACCTCGTAGGGTTGTTATTAGGATTGAATTAGTTCCTATGTTTAACACAATGCTTGGTTTATAATATAATGGCCAATAATTAGCTGATATTCTTATTATGAGTATCACCAACTGATCAATAGCTGCTCAGTTCAAACAGTAGCCACTAGCCACATGGGGCTATTTAAATTTAAATTAATTCAAATTAAATACAATTAAAATTTTGTTCTTCAGTTGCACTGGCCACGTTCCAAATGCTCAATGGGTGCACATAACGCAGTGCCTACCCTACTGGACAGCAAAGATACAGAACATTGAAATTATCACAGAAAGTTCTACTGGACAGCTGAGCCTAGGGAAAACAAAAGGGAGGATAAGAACTTCCTTTAGAGGAGAGAGATGTTTTGTTCTCAGCAACCTCCACGGACTGGGAGCAGTGGGGTCCATTGCTTTGGTAGCGTCTAGTCAGGAGCAGTTTACACTGTGGAGTGTGCAATCAATATTGTTAACAACAAAAAGCTGTTTTCCGGAAATGGTTCTCTCTCAGTTGGGACGGTTCTCCATTCCTTTCGTATACTATTTAAATTGCTCTGTATTGATTCTAAATTGCACAGTTGCACACAATTCGTGAAAAGCACGCCAGGTGGCAACTTTGTAGTCATCACATGTCTTATAGTAGAGCCCCGTAGCTAGTAGAGAGGATGATTTTCTTAATCGCCCCCAAAGGGAAGCGATGTGCATGTTTGCTTATCATACCAATGTTGCTCGGCAACAGAAAAACCAAGTTCAATATTCAAAGATGTGAACACGGGCCTTTGCTCCATCTCAAGAAGCATGTTTCTGGCACTTTTCATCTGTGAATGGCCAACTGTGGAATTCTAACATCGGCTGGAAAGCTTAGTCCTTCTCCTGGGAGTCAAGCTGACATATCTTATTTGTCCTAGGCCTGGTTAGTCCCTGACATGACTGCCTGGCAGGTGCTTTTTGAATGTTTGAGAGTGAGGGAAAAATATAGGCTCAAAGCAAAAGGTGTCGATCACTGCCAGCAAGCAGAAGTTTTATGTGGATCATGAACAGTTAGTGATGTTATACATCATCTAGACGAGTCTCTGCTATCGATTTGTATTTTGCCAGAACTTTTACTGTGGAAACTAGCAGGGGAAGTGGGGAACGAGAACCAGGGTAATATACTTAACTCCGGAGCAGCTCTTATCAAACTGGTTGAACACGTTACATCTCCAGAGAAGCCTCCCCCAGCATCTCTAATTCTCATTCCAGAACTCAAACTATAAAAGGGCTGTATAAGCAGAGGGGAAGTAAAAACTCTCTCTTCCTATTTTTGAATTTTCTAACTAAAACAAAACCACTGATCATAGTGATTACTAAATATTGTCAACAGAAGAGTATCGATGAGTCTCTGTTCCAGAAATGCAGAAGATTCTTAAAAATCCACACGATTTTTAAAAATTACACCAACACCTAACAGTTACAAGCAGCTTGCCCTTATATAACATTTCAACATTTCGTAGTTTAGTTTTTTTTTATCATGTGCTCACACATACAGCATCGCATTTTGTCTTCAGGGCATCACGATGAGGCAGGTGGCATCATCCTTGTCTACAGATGTACAAACTATGGCTCAGGGGATGACGAAAATCGGCCAAGGTGTTACTGATGGAGATCGCTTTAGAAGTCATTCTGACCCCTATACACCCCAGCATCCCTTCATTAAAGAGGTGCAATATCTTAGGACTGACA
>RJWK010038349.1:0-20845 GCA_004363435.1 Platanista minor
TTTTTGACCGGGGATTGAACCCGTGCCCCCTGCAATGGAAGCACAGAGTCTTAACCACTGGACCACCGACTTGAACTTTCTATGTCCCTTTTTCTTCATTGAAAAAATAGAGACCTACTTTATAACATTGCTGTGAATATGTGGTATAACCACGTGTATAAAGCACATAGTAAGTGCTCCAAAATTTTAACTCATATCGTTACTCCAGAGCACAATGAGACTACACAGTCCTTAGCTCAGAAATTGTGATTCTACTAAAGTAGCCAAAAACTGCATTTGCTTTCTTAACAGCCATTATTTACTCTTTCATTCAACAGCTGTTGATACTGTCCCTGCCGTGAGTATGTGGAGGACTGGTGATTGGGAGGGTTGGGAAGGGTGCTATATTAAACAGCTTCATCAGGGTAGACCTCTTTGAGAAGGTGGTACTTGAGCAAAGACTCAAAGTGAGGAAGTTAACTATGCATAGGTATATCAGGAAAACAGTGTTCCTGTAGTGTAGGGTACAGATGCACGTGGCACGTTCCCAAAACAAAATGTGGCTCGTGAGCACAGTGGCTTGGAGCCCAGTGAGTGAGGGAGAGAGCAGTTACAGAGGAAGTTCCTGGAGGTAACCGGCAGATCAATTAGAGCCGGGCTCGGGGCTGGGGGAAGGGGGCTTGACTTTGAGGGAAATCTAGAGCCTCTGCAGGATTTTGAACACAATCAATAATCCGACTTATATTTTAAGTAGATCATTCTGGATGCTGATTTGAGAAAAGACTACCCCCTCCTCAGGCTGAAGAGAAAGTGAGTTAGGAGATTTTTGCCAATACGGTGAGAGAGAGAGGATGGTGACTCAGACCACGTTGGCAGCAGTGAAGATGAGACGGGGTCAGAGTCTGGGTATGTTTTAAGGGTAAGGTCAAGAGGGTTTTCTGGTGGATGAGATATGAGGTGTGATAGAAGGAGAGTCAATTACTGCCAAGTTTTCAGCTTGAACAATCAAAGAGGTAGAGTTGTATCCAGGAGTTGAAGAAGCTGCTAGTGGAGCGAGCTTAGAGAGAAAAAGCAGGAGTTGGACTTGGAGCATGATGAGTTTGAGCTGTTAACTACACCTAAGGACGAAGGCGTAGAGCAGGACGGTGAGCATGCATGTCTCCAGGTGGGGAGAGAGTCTGGGCTGTAGACCTAAACTGGGGCACATCTCAGGGACTAGATGAGATCAGCCCGGAGTGATTTGGGAAGGAGTGAGCCCAAGGACTAGGAGGTTGAGGGAGGAAAGTGGAAACCAGAAAAGGAGACTGAGAGGGAGCAGCCAGTGCAATAGAGGAAGATAAAGAAATATGCTGTCCTGAAAGCCAAAGGGAGGGAATGCGTCAAGGGAAAGAGAGCAATTGAATGTACCAAGTGCTGCCCACAGGCCAAGTACAGCAAGGACTGAGAATTGGATTTACCCACCTAGACACCAGTGCTGACCCAGACAAGAGATGCTGAGGGGATGTGCTCCAGGCACACGTCCCATTTCCTCTGCTTCCAGCCATGATATCAGAGACTGGATTTACCCTCCCTCCTTAAACACTTAAAAACCTGGACAAAATACATGAAATAACAGTTTCAGACACTGAAAAACAAGCAGCAAGGGACAAGGATCCCTGACCCAGTTTATTGCCTAAAAAGAGTTCCTGGTCATGGCATGTGGAGAGAGAAGCCAGATAGACCTCGGAGGTTCTCCTGAGTTGAGAAGACAGAGGTGAGAATTCCGGGAGGCCAAAGCAGTGCAAGGCACAGAGCACAATAGCTGAGCCGAGAAGCTGCGCGGAGAAAAAGCTCTGGAGATCTGCAGGTGTTCCTTCTAGAGGGGCTTCAGCTGAGGACTGATCAGCACGTGTCTATGAAGAGGAAACTCTCCAAGGCCAGGGAAACAACCATGGAAAAGGAGGAAGGGGAACAGTTCCCAGATCACTTGGGCTAGAAGAGTTCACAGAATAATAGCTCATCTCAAAGCTGATGGGAGGGCTTCCCTGGTGGCGCAGTGGTTGAGAGTCCGCCTGCCGATGCAGGGGACACGGGTTCGTGCCCCGGTCCGGGAAGATCCCACATGCTGCGGAGCGACTGGGCCCGTGAGCCATGGCCACTGAGTCTGCACGTCCGGAGCCTGTGCTCCGCAACGGGAGAGGCCACAGCAGTGAGAGGCCCGCGTACCGCAAAAAAAAAAAAATAGCTGATGGGAATTACCCAACAGAGAGAGAATAATTGGTGATAGAGATGAGGAAGGGAGAATTGCTTGGGTAATGTCTCTGTGGAGGCAAGAAGGGTGGGATCCAGCGCACAAATAGAGGCGTGCGCTGTAGGTAATTCTGTTGCAAGAGTAGGTGGGTGGAGATGCTGGTGGGTGGGTAGACACGGTGGTGCAGAATCTGTGGAAGTTCTCTCCTTATTGCTTCAATTTTCCCATCTCAGTACAAGCCCTGAGCATCAGCTAAAAAGTAGAATAAGGGAGGAGACGCTGAGGATTTGAGGAGAGAGGAGAATGTGTGAAGTGTTCCTTCAGCAGAGCGAAACAGTAAAAAGTCCTAGTGCACCATGAGCATTTATATAGTTCTAGGACTGGCAGCACAGAGGGCCTATTTGGTCATGAATTTGAAATGAGGACTTCCAATGTGGTTGTATTTTTTTCCAGCCACTTTCAGATGCCCAAGTCCAAGTGCAGTGTAGTAAGAATTGGATTTCACCTGGGTTGTGGATATGCTAAGTGAGGTAGATAAAGGGAGAGAGGGGCAGGCAAGCTGTGTATCATCACAGTTGACTTGGATTGAATGCAGTCCTTGTAAGTGTTTTCTCCCACAAACTGCTGCTATTAAGCCAGATCTCCTCTCTGTTGTATTTGTGTGACTGAGTCCTTTGAACCTAAGGCCGCTCTATCCATGTATTTTTATTCCATTACCCACTGTAACAGCTCTCTTTCAACTTTGGGTCAGTGAATGTCTCTCTTCTTCCAGCCACCATCAGAAATACTGAACAGGACAAAGTCAAGGGCAGAGTCTATTGGTTCACCTCTAAAGACTCCTTTTTCGGTTAATATTAGTCCATTTGTCAACCTAATGGGTAAATATATTTAACAAGCTTTAAGTTCAGATACTCTACCACCGTCAAGTTAAATGTCTCCATCATTTTGCAATGACGTCAAGTGAGTTTCTTAAATGCCTTACTGAAAGCAAGATACTATATCTATAGCATTTCCCCATCTTTTCAATCTAATCCAAAAAAATTTTTTAAGTCATGAAATTAGTTTGACATAACTTGTTAACAAACCATATTGTTGTTAGCAGTTAATGTTTTGGGGTTTTTTCCTAAGTGCTTTAAATCAAGATATCACTCTTCTGGACAGGTCAGCTATATTTGCTTAAAGTAGGAGACAGCAGATTTATGATGGCTGGCGGCCAAAATACCTCCCCCTGGACCAACCAAGCACCTCTTACCTCCATGCTGGTTCTAATTTAGTTTAAGACCTACTCAAGTTACCCAAATGGTAGGGGTCTAGTTATAACAATACTGGGGCAGACACTGCTAGTTGCTTACCCTATTCTCCCCTTCTTCCTCGTTAACTGGACTCCCAATTTTGTCCTTGGAAGCAATGTGCTAAGCTAGAAAAAGAGAAGGAAGGAAGGAAGGAAGGAAGGAAGGAAGGAAGGAAGGAAGGAAGGAAGGAAGGAGGGAAGGAAGGGGGGGGGGAAAGGAGAGAGAGGGACTGGGAGAGAGAAAGAGAGAGACACTCTATTTCCTATCCTTTTTGCGGCCAGGAGTCCATGTTACTGTTCAGGCCAATAAGATAAAAGCAGAAGTTTTGAATTCCTGATATTTACACATGGAAAACACATTTCTCTTCATCATTTCCTTCTGCAGGCATGGAAATGGACGTGATGCCAGAGGCCATGAGATGGTAAATATCAGGGTGAAAGCTGCCTGTCAAGAATGGCAAAGGGTGGCTTCCCTGGTGGCGCAGTGGTTAAGAATCCCCCTGCCATTGTAGGGGACACAGGTTTGATCCCTGGTCAGGGAACTAGATCCCACATGAGACATCAAAAGATCGCACATGCCACAACTAAGACCCAACGCAGCCAAATAAATAAATAAAATATTTTTTTAAAAAGTGAGGGGGATGGCATGCATCAGAGTGAACCTTAGTCTGGTACAGAAATCTTAGCCACTCCTGTAGACCAAATACAGTTAAAGTCTCATTTTTAATTATTCACATTTCAGAAAATATAACCTAAAAAACTGGCTGGGAAATTCCAGGACTCAATTCCTAATCCGTTTTTCTATGGACGCACTATGTGAAAGTTTGAAGATCTATTCGTGCCTTACATTCTTCATCTGTAAAAATAGGGAGCTCATAGCTATTACCTCTTGGAGTTGCAGAGATGAACAATAAAATTGATTTGCAAAGTGTTTTATTGCCATAAAGTGCCATGTTGAAAATGCCCTGTATTTAAATTGCCTGATTTGTTGCAGTGGATAATAAAGAGAGCTATTTAAAGAATATATTTTAAATAAATACATGTTTAATTTCAGTTTTCTTTCTGTTATTACTTTTGTGAAAGTCATTAAAATCAAGGAAGAATTGTTTGAGATGCTAATTAAAGGTTTCAATCACTAAATTTTTCCCTACCTAAAAGATAAAATTCCAGCTCTATGTCTTTAGTTTCCTCTCAGAATTCATTCACCAAACATGTAAGTACAGCTATGTCCTGGGTTTCATGTTTAAATGTGTAGAATCAAAATGTCTGTAGACAGACATAGACAACAAACTTATGGTTACCAAAGGGGAAAGGCGGGGAGGGATAAATTAGGATTTGGGGATTAACATGTACACACTACTATATATAAAACAGATAACCAACAAGGACCTACTATATAGCACAGGGAGCTATACTCAATATTTTGAAATAATCTGTAAGGGAAAAAAATCTGAAAACGAATAGATAGATAGATAGATAGATAGATGATAGATAGATAGATAACTGAATCACTTTGCTGTATACCTGAAACTAACACGACATTGTAAATCAACCATACTTCAATTAAAAAAAAAAAATTGATGAGTAGAGCCAGTACTTTTTGTGTGTGTGTGTGTGGTATGCAGGCCTCTCACTGTTGTGGCCTCTCCTGTTGCCGAGGACAGGCTCTGGAAGCGCAGGCTCAGCGGCCACGGCTCACAGGCCCAGCCGCTCCGCGGCCGGACCGGGGGACGAACCCGTGTCCCTTGCATCAGCAGGCAGACTCTCAACCACTGCGCCACCAGGGAAGCCCGAGCCAGTCTTTTTGAGAGTTGACTATGATCATCTCTTCCTGACTCCAGATCTCTCTCCCCAGCTCCATTTTCAGTGATGTCATGGTGGTACCTTGAAATTGGCCATGGTGGGAGTGTTTACATGACAGAAATAAGCAAGTCCTATAAATGAGGTCTTTCCTTTTCTTTTTCCAGAGAGCCAGTTGTTAAACATTTCCTAGCACACCACTGGAATTGATGTACTTCGAACTGAAACACACCCACAGGTACAAATGCACATCATTGTTATCAACAGCAACAGCAAAATAGGCCTAGTAAGCATCAAACAGAGAGATTACTTTTTCAAAGTTTATAGTGTTTCTTCTTTTAAAAACTTTTCCATGGGAGTCTGTAGGAACACTCTAAACATTTGCTGCAAGTGAATCCTGACATTTTCTTAGCCTACAGCAGTAATTTCCAAACACTAAAATGCCATCAGAATCAACCCGAGTGCTTATCGAAACAAACTGCTGAGCACCAACCCCTGAGCTTCTGATTCAGTAGCTTTGGGATGAGCCCTATAATTTACATTTTTAACAAGTTCCCAGGTGATGTTAATGCTATTGGCTTAAAAAAATATGGAGTAGTACAAAACAAAGGAATAAATACGAAGATTAGAATGGCACTGAAAAATGTGGGTTAGACCAGTCCAAATTTAGTAAAATGTACATAATGAGTCTAATATGTTTGGAAACTATATAGAAGGCCAGTTTAGGATGCTGGCTACCCAAGAAATATCGTTGTTCCTTGTTTCTAGGCCTCCTCACAATAATTAAGGCTGTTAGCGTTTGCTCTTGATAGATCTAAAATGTTGTGAACTTGGCGTCAGGGTTTTCTCTTCACCAGAAAATCACTTTGCTTCATTGGGCCTCAGTTCCCTTACCAGTTAAAAGTGAGAATTTAATTCCATGTTCAAATCTCTGTGTTAATCAACTTTAAAATAAAAAAGAATTCATCACGTTTCCTTACTTAATGAAGGATTGTTGTAAAATCATAATCATAGTAATACACCAGGAAATAAGAAACCAGGATCTTAGACCCCAAAGACACAGACAAACAGGGCCTACAGTAGAGCCAGCTTTCAGAAACAGTGGAGTTTGGGAACTGGGTGATCCTTCAGAAACCAATGAAGAAGTTTTTCCAACCCAGTTACCTTGCCACCATCTCATCAGTATGCTTGTGGGGTGCCCATTCTAGAGTCCCAATGTTACCATGTCTTTGCCACTCTCTGTCTCTGCTTCTTTGTCTCTTACTTTCCCCTCCCACTGCTACATGGGCATAACTCTCTCCCTTCTGTGGCTTCTGCATTTCTGTGTGCCATACTCATTGTGTACCTCCTAGCTTTGGCCACCCTTTCCTGCTTGCCATCTCTAGAAGCACTGCATTCAAAGCTTAATAAAGGATGAATCTAGATCTACTTTGTTCATAGCTTTACACAATGCCTAGCATAGTAGTTGGCATATTGTAGATTCTCAATAAATATTTTTTGAATGAATGAGTGCCTCATTTAGGCTAACTCATAGACCAGCCCACTGCAGATCTATCTGTATTTGTAGCCGAGAAGGTTTCACGGTATAAAACTTGACCAGTTAACGTGTAAAAAATTTGAAAATCTGCTTTGCTCATCAGGAGTCTGTGGACTAGCCCTCAAAACATGAATATTCATCTATGGACATTCACCTGTGGAAGTTCCTTACCCTGTTTGGATCCAGAAAAGGAAAGAAAAATTGGATTGGTTAAGGAGGGTTGGGGGATGGCCAGGGGTTAATATAATTACTCTTACCAACTGTCTAGGCTCACCTAAACACTTCTGCCAATTAATCACTCTGTAGAACTCTGTGGGTCAAGTCTCAGAATTATCCCACTGGGGGAGCAAAGGAACTGGGGTATTTATGCACTTACTCCCATTAGTTATTGGTGGGACTGGGGGCTGGGAAAGGGGCCATTAATTCTCTGGAATATCCAGCCCGCCCACACTGCCACAGAAAACATTCAGGCCATCAGAGTTTAGCCACAGTAGTTACTGTAATAGTAAGGTGGAGGTGAAATTGGCTAACCGCTGACAGTGGTTGTTATAGACTCTCTTCCACCTTACGGTCATGACTGAGAGTTTTACTGCCCTCAGTAAGCATAACTCTTTTTTGTTCCTTAATCCTCTGACCCTCAACACTTATATCCAGCAACAGTTCCATAATTCACAATGCACTTCCTCCAGAAATTGTAGTAGGAGTACAGCTACCAACCATCCATACCCCACTACTAAATCCAAAAACAGGAAATAAAAGTCATTAGAGCAATTGCCGTATGCTAATGCAATTTTCTGCTGACTTGCTCTCCACCCAGACTGGCTCCCAGCACCCCACCCCGCCATCCACATACACCTACACTATGAGCTCACTGAGAAAGAGGCCTCTTTGTTATTCATTCTTAAGTCCCCTAAAAGCGTATTGGGGTGGTAGTTGGCACTCAAATGTTTCTTCAGTGAACTAACTAAACTGACAGTCTTAGTTTAGATCCATGGAATCACAAAGTCTAGCCTCAGAATGCTATGCATAGGATTCTGGCCATTTAGTTCCAAATCAGCATGTTCACTACATGATGGGAACTGACTTCTTTGCCAAATTCAGGCATCATTTCTGATACTTGGGAACATTGCTACTCCTCCATCAAAGCTCTGTTGTATATTTTATGAATTAGGAACTTTGAAACTATAGTACTACCTTTACCACTTTTAGAGGAGAGGAAAAATACTAAAACCACTTTTATTTCCTGAACACCTGCTAGTAACACTACTAGTGCCCTTGGTAGGAGAGTAACACCTCTGTTACTAAAGGCACCAAGTACCCTGTAGGGAAGAGAGATGATTTTTGTTTTGTCTGTTATGTTTACAGGTCTCTATTTGTTTGTGTTTCCTCGGGTTCTCTCATTAAATCTTAAATTCCCCAAGAGTTTATGACTTAATGTGTGTCTGCTGCTTCTTTTGTAATTCTTCTCAGTAGCTGGTAGAGTGCTTGGCACATAAAGAATCGTCAACAAACTGTGGCTGATGGATAGAATCGCCCTGTACGTAGGTGGAACAACCCTAAGCAAGCATTAATAGCTAGAATTTCTTGAGTCCTGACAGTAGTCAGTGTCTAAAACCTGGAAAATAGGCTGCTCTGGCCACTTCAGTGCTCAGGAGTGACTAAACATTTCATTTCTGCACCCAGTGAGTTTGGTTTTTTCTAAAGTCATCTCTGAAAGCAAGTGCTAAACATATAATGACCCTAATCTTTCATTTTTATGACCCACTGGTATATAATCAACAGTAACCATAAGGTAGACCCAATGCTTAGTAATAGGTGACATAAGAGCGTTCATTCTGAAGGTAGCCACTAAGCTGTGGAAAATATAATTAAATTCTGTCAGCATAAGGGAGGTTTCAGTAGAGATTTTGCACTCAAACTCCTGAAATACCAATCCCTTTGCTTTTCAGGCCTTCTTCTGGTGCCTCTGAGTAAAATCAAAGGCAAATGTGTGGAGTAAAATAAAAATTAGGAACTCTAATTCTGTAAGAAAACTCTTGCTCTGTGATTTGATAGAGTCAGGAGCTAGGAGGAAGGATTCAATTTTCAGCAGCTCTGTTCTGTCCCTGCAGCCTGCCATGTGTTCCAGCCCAGCCTTGATCGGCAGCCGTCGCTGTTTACTATGTGACAGACAGCTGTGCCCTACCGGCTCTAGGCCATCATTGTCATTCCTCCACCTCGAGCACCAGCCCTGTGTGACATAAGGCACTTCCGGAAACTGCCGCCCAACGTGAGAAGTGGTCTTTGGCAGGAAAGAACAATGTCTGACCAGGGCTGATTATCAAAGGGTCTCCCAAGACACGGATAAAAAAGCAGGCAGAAAAGGAAATTCCCTACTATATAAGACTACCAAGAAATAAAGCTTACTATATGCCATCAAAAATCTACTAGTACTTTTTATCATGTTTGGTTCTGTTTTCAGCTGTTACAGCTTTCCCTTCACCTGCTGGGCTCTTTTTGAAATAGAGATGCCAGGAAAGGGAAGCTCAGGGCAGCTCATGATTGAGAGCCGCCTGCACAAGCACGCAAATCACACCTGGGGGACAGAGGCTCTGTTGTGTCTAGCACGTGCCTGCCATCTGTAAAATGCCCAGTCCCCGTTATCATGCTCAGCCTTCTCACCACCACATTTTTATATATGTAATATTTTAAATGTTGTTTACCAAAATAATTTGAGGTCGTCTGAAATCACGTATGTGAACATGTGTGTGTTTGTGTATTTTACATCCTTTATTGGCGTGTGTTATGTATGTTTATGCACCAACAGAATAAAGAACAAAAATTAATGCAATAAAAAAGAATGTCTTCTTTCTATTGTACAGATACAGATTTTTTAAACACAGTATTCTAGTTTGCTTTCATTTCGTATTTGCTGAGTCTGGAAGACAATGATGAAAAATGAGGTGGAAAGGATTGTGGAACCCAATATTAAAAAAATTCACTGTTTTCCTTAAAATGACTTATTTTTATCATTTTCAATGATAAAGAGCCTGGCTGGCCATCTGTTAGACTGTAGAGGGAACGCCTGCTACAGGTGGGAACTGGACCTGTGACCTCCCCTGTTCCTCCCAAATTAGCCATTTTATCATCTTCATGTGCTAGGCAAATTCTTTTAAAATGTTTTTCCAAGAAAATTGTCAAGCTCAAAAGCACTGATTCATACAGATAATTGGTAATACTCTTGGCATCTTTTCTGTTCAAACAGGAAGAGAAGAGTAGGGAGGAACAATTCCATGGGACTTGAAAGAGAGAAATCCATTCAAGAGGTGACTGAATCTGTTTCAGCCTCATCTTTGCAATACCATCATTATATGGTTGAGTTGCAGTTTCCATTATAGGTCCCTTTTTCAGACCTTTGTAATTCATGCCTAACCTGGCATTACTGACTTTAAACAATATTTTAGAATATTCCTATGAAAGACAATGAAATTTATTTTACCAATTTGCTTTAGAGATGAGAAAAACAAGAAACACAGAGTTTCTTTAAAATTTCAAGCAACTCTATGCTTGAAATTTATATATATACATATATATTAAAATATATATATACTTTTTTTTTTTTTTTTTTGGCCACCCCACAGGATCCTAGTTCCTGACCAGGGATTGAGCCCCAGCCATGGCAGTGAAAGCACCGAGTCCAGACCACTGGACCGCCAGGGAATTGCTGGGTCATATTTTCAGGTGAGAAAGGAATACATAAATACAGCAATGGCCACTCAAAGAGAATGAAGAACAAGCCCTACCATAAGGACCCCCAAAACATTTTTATGTTGGTAAAACCTGGTGAAAATAAAAATCTGGAGTAGCTTTAAAGAATGAAAGAAGTTTTGTTTTGTTTTTTAATGCAACTAACCCGCCAGAAAAGTGGGACAGAGGAGGATAATACTGTGCTAACTGTTAACCCCAAACCTGGGGCAAAGCAAGTTCAGGGGAGAACTGTATGGACGGTTTATGACAGTCTTGAATTATTTTTAGCACCAGCTGGTAGGATCAGCTTCCTCACCCTATAAGGACGCTCCTTTGTACCTTCTCATAGCACAGCACTTGGGCAATTACCCAGTTGAAACTAACCACTACACTATTGAGCACTGCCACCATGTCAAACACTTTAAGATACATTTCTGTCATCCTGGAGAGTATGTACTTACAGCACCAGAGAGTCAAATAATTGATATTATTTTCCCCATTACACAGATGAGGAATCTGAAGCTCAGAAAAATTATTGAATTTGCCCAAGCCATACTGCTAGTATTGACTGCTCAGACTTTGAAACTCCATTTGGCTGATTAGGGTTCATGCTCTTCCCTCTATACCAGACTGCCTTTCAACCATTTCTCCCTGTTGAAGGGAGAGCTCTATATTCAATTTTTGTCACTAATGAGAGGAATGGATCTGCATTCCTTTGGAGTACATTGTTCTTAAATTAGAACAATTAATGGAGACTCCATTTTCTTCTTAAAAACAAAACTAAAATATATGAGTTTAAACATCATAAATTAATGTATCAAAATAGTTGTTCATTTGGTTATAGAAACATTTCTACTGGCAGAATGAATGTTTTGAGGTACAAAATAGCTGCTAATTTTAGAAATGCTTTTTAAGTAGTAGCCCTTAAAGTGAGAACTTTCCTGGTAAAGCCTCATTTGTTTTTTTTTTAATAAAAAGATGAATTGAATACACTGAAAATTAGATTACCAGCAAATAACAAATGGGATTCAAGATGACAACTACAGTGAGTAGCATAGTTTTTATCACTTGGGGCAGAGTGAAAAAGAGCACTGGGCAAGGAATCAGGATGATGTGGGATCTGTTCTTGGCTTTCCACTGACCAACATAGTCAAATTTCTTAAGCTCAGTAAACCTGAAGTTCTTATTCTATAAAATGCACTAAGTAATATATCTAGCTCCATTCAGCTATAAATTTCTATGATATATTCCACATATCCACTCTCCGTGTAGAAGTTTTGGTTAGAGACCACCTTTGAACAGTATTATTTTAAAAAAAAGAAAAAAGAATGATCTGAAGAATTCATCACTGACACTTTGATTACATCCACATGTTCCAATAATACTGCATTGTCTAGCTTAAATCAATGAATATTCTCTCTCGTGTTTAACCTATCCAGAGCTATATATAAGGTAGAATAGAAACCACTTCGAGTTAATGAGAAGACTATCAAGTCTATCTGAGGAGCCCCGGCTAGCTGCTACCTCTCTCTCCATTTTCCACATACTCACTAGTTTAAAATATATTGGTTTTGGACTTCCCTGGTGGCGCAGTGGCTAAGAATCCGCCTCCCAATGCAGGGGACACGGGTTCGAGCCCTGATGTGGGAAGATCCCACACTCCGCAGAGCAACTGAGCCCATGTGCCACAGCTACTGAAGCCCGCGCGCCTAGAGCCAGTGCTCCAAAACAAAGAGAAGCCACCACAGTGAGAAGCCCACGCACTACAACGAAGAGTAGCCCCTGCTCACCGCAACTAGAGAAAGCCCGCGCAGCAATGAAGACCCAACGCGGCCAAAAATAAATTAATTAATTTTAAAAATAAATAAAATAAAATATATTGGTTTTATAAGTGAAGGACATTCTTTAAAACACCTGGATTGTACTCTTCAAAAATAACAAGGCTGATGAAAATGAAATGTTGATGAAACTGTTGCAGATTAAAGGAGAGTAAAGAGACTTGACAATTAAACACAGTGTATGCTCCCTGATTGGATCTTAGACTAGGGAGAAAAATAGCTATTCAATACTATTGAATTAACTGCTAAAATTCACATATGGACTATAGATTAGATAATAGTATAAAATCGATAATAAATTTCCTGAGTTTATGACTGCACTTAAATTATGTAAGAGAATTCTTTGGGCTTAGCAAAACACACGGAAGTATTTAAGAGTAGAGAGGCATGATATCTCTAAAACACTCTCAAATGGTTCAGAGAAAAAAATATATAAGTATATATTTTTACACATACATACATACATATATACATACATACATATATAGAGTGTATGTATTTATACATATAAAAACATATATGTTGTTATATATGTATGTATGTATATGTAAGTAGAGAATATTATAAAAACAAATGGGACATATACAAATATAAAACCATTATGAAAACTAATATAATATATGTCAATTATACCTCAATTTAAAAAAGAAAAGAAACAGGACAAAATATAAACTATTGGTAAATCTGGACAATAGTTATTTGACAGTTCCTCATACTATTCTTATAACTTTTTTGTAAGTCTGAAATTATTTTAAAACAAAGCTACCCCCTGCCAAAATTTGTTCAGAACAAACATTTTATAAAACATGCTATTAACTACATTATGGGTAAAGACCTATTGTTTTATATACCCAACAAAGGCATCATCTCAACTTATATCCTATCTTGTATAAATAATATTCTCCTGTGTCTTAGATCTGCTCTTTCTCTCCACTCACTTTAGCCTTGACTCTGAGGACTTTATCTCCTAGTCTACCCATGTGATAGCTACCATGCCCCTGTCCCCATGGCTACTACTGACTGGCCCATGGGTAAGCATTTGACCGAGAATGGGCCAATCTAAGAATTAAATCTATGATTTTTGCACTGGGTCGCAAAGGAAACCTAAACCAGTTACTCTCTGGTGGTTGTCTCAGTCTGGATCCCCCTAAAAAAGATTCTGAAACAAGGATTTGGGTACACGTAGTCTATCTGGGCGATGATCCCAGGAAGCATGGTAAGAGAGTGTGAAGTGAGACAGGGAAAGGAAGAAAGCAATAATAAAAGGTGTTGAGTCCTGCTGGGAACCCTCTAAGAGGCCTATAAAACAAAACTCAGAATTGTCCTCCCAAAGAATGAGGAAAGTAAGGTATTTATGCACCAATTCCCACACCTCTTTGGCTGAAGATTACTCCTGGGCATATTAACCACCAGGCACTTCTGGCCTGCCCTACCTGCTGTCCCAGCCCACTCCCCCAGCCGCTGTCCTCAGGCAGAATCATGCAGATGCTGGAGGTAGGAAGCGTGGGACAGGTAGGGGAGCAATTCCCCAACTGTAGATGACCTCATAGATGGGCCAAGGAGACACGGCCAGGACAGCAACAGCGTCTGCTACAGTGGTTAATGGTGGAAAGTTTAGGAAGTTTTCAGTGGGCTGTGCTGCCTGCCATGTGGAGGAATCTGGTCTACAGGGAAAGAGAGAGAATCAGACTTTCAGAGAAAGAGACGGAGTTAGTGGCAGCAGTGGAAGCCATGAAGCTGGTTTTAAGGCCCAGGCCCCAGTTTTGTCTGTTCAGCCCTGTCTAGGATTCAGTGAGCAATTAAAATCATGTTTATATCTCAACAAATTTGAGTTGGGTTTCTGTCACATAGCCAGAATAAGCCTGACTATTAACCTTATTACAATATTATCACCTACATCCCTGGGATGAGATACAAATACTTTCACCCTAAAATCCCATCATATAAATATGACCAAAGTAGAGTAATAATCATGGAAACTTCAGCTCTAATATCTGTGTTTCCCTCCACAGTATGACATCGCTTTACTTATTTTTAAATTGAGGCCATTTTTAAAATTTCCTCAAATATTTTCTTTGTCCACTGTGGCGTATATCACTGTACAACCCAAACTCATCGGACTTAGTGAAACATTCTCCATCTATCTTGAGGATGATTTTGTGAAAAAAGTATTCAGTGATTTCTATTTCTAGAAAGGACTTTACATTTTTTTAAAGAAATGTGTTTGCTAGGTATAAATTTTACAGCAATTGAAAAAATGTCTGGTGGTAAAAAAATTAAAAACTAAAAGGAAGTGAAATACAGTATAGCTTAGAAAAACAACTCAAATAATTTAATTTGGAGGGCAGGAAATAAAACATATTTATTCTTGATCCTGAGAATATAGCAGTGTTTTGATCATGAAACAAGGTGGATAATTTTAATGTGCAGCCAAGTGGAAAAAAATGAAATAGAAAAAATATTAATATATATGCAATACACCCCCACATACACTTTATAGACAACTCATTCAAAAAAATTCCCCGAACATATTTTTACATTTCTCATGAGATTTTGGAATTTATACTGCAAAAGTATATAGGGAATATATGTAAGTAAGTTAAGACATCATCAAACCAATGATACAGGAATGCAGATCATGGGATGACTCCATCACCAGTTTTTCCCTACTCCACACTGCCTGCTTAACTATGAAAAATCTGGTGTTCAGGCTCATTTTTGCTTTCTAGAGTAATATTTCAAATCATTATATAGGATATTTTAGTATAAGATATACCTTAAAAGTAATGCTTATCGATCCTAACAGTTTAAACAAGGAGCCATTTCATGAGATTTTCACAGACCAGTCATCCCTTTTCCTTCTTTAATTTTCATCATATCTATCTCATTATGGCTATGTTTACACAGAGAGGAAGTTGAGAGCTTGTTTAATTTTGAAAATAAGACATAATCTTGGGCTTCCCTGGTGGCGCGTGGTTGGGAATCCGCCTGCCAATGCAGGGGGCACAGGTTCGAGCCCTGGTCCGGGAGGACCCCACGTGCTGCGGAGCGGCTGAGCCCACGCACTACAACTGCTGAGCCTGTGCTCTAGAGCTCACAAGCTACGACTGCTGAGGCCCATGCTCCTGGAGCCCATGCTCTGCAGCAGGAGAGGCCACCGCAGTGAGAAGCCTGCGCACCGCAACGAAGAGTATCCCCCGCTCACCACAACCAGAGAAAGCCCGCGCACAGCAATGAAGACCCAACGCAGCCAAAGATAAATAAATTAAATAAATACATTTTTTAAAAAAGAAATAATCTTATTAGATTATTCATATCAAAGCAATTATCTGAGTAATCGGATGGATGACTCAAAATCAGGATGTTTTCCTGAATTATCTGGATAGCTCTCAACTTTCTAAGTTATTCTGTTGGAATAGGAATAACCTGAATATTATTTGTACTGTATTGTTCTTAGAATATGATGACTAATAAAAAGTAATGTCTACTTCTTACTTTATAAATAGCCAATGCAAACATAGTATTTATTTCTATTTTCCATTTCTTGGTGCAAGATACCTAGATGTCTCTTTTGCGAAACAGTATAGTGGGGTATGAAACATGGGAGTTCTAGAATTACCACTACTTAGCTATCTACTTAGCCTCTACGCGCCTCAGTATTCACATCAGTAAAACTGGGATATTGGTAATACCTGATTGATAAAGTTGTAGTAAGGATTAAATGATAGGATTAAATGAGATAAATCTAGTAAAACACTTAGAAAGTAATTGAATATAGGTTGGATAAACAACAAGGTCCTACTGTATAGCACAGGGAAATATATTCAATATCCTGTGATAAACCTTAATGGAAAAGAATATGGAAAATATATATATATATATATATATATATACATACAACTGAGTCACTTTGCTATACAGCAGAAATTAACACAACATTGTAAATCAACTATACTTCAATAAAATTTTTTTAAAAAAGAAAGTAATTGAAAACACGTGTCTCACAGCGAAATTGGTATATACACCCATGTTCATAGCAACATTGTTCACAATAACCAAAAAGTAGAAGCAATCCAAATGTCCATCAACGGTGGAATGGATAAACAAAATATGATATATACATGCAGTGGTATATTATTCAGTCTTAAAAAAGGAAGGAGAGGGATTTCCCTGGCGGTCCAGTGGTTAAGACTTCACGCTTCCACCACTGCAGGGAGCACAGGTTCGATCCCTGGTCAGGGAACTAAGATCATGCACGCCCGAGGCATGGCAAAAAAAAAAAAAAGGAAGGAGATTCTGATACATGCTACAATACAGATGAACCTTGAGGACATTCTACTAAATGAAATAACCCAGTTCCAGAAAAACAAATACTGTTTTATTTCACTTACATGAGGTGTCAAGAGTAGTCAGACTCAGAAAAACAAAGCAGAATGGTGGTTGCCAGGGGCTGGGGGGAGGGGGAAGTGGGTAGCTGTTTTTTAATGGGTATAGAGTTTCAGTTTTGCAAGATGAAAAAGTTCTGGGGATTGGCTGCACAACAACATACATGCACTTAGCACTATTGAACTGTACACTTTAAAATGTTTAAGATGGTAAATTTTGTTATGTGTATTTTACCACAATTCTTTAATGGAAAGAAATGGAAAAGAAAATTTTTTAAATAAAAAATTTTATTTTACCTTTTAAAAAAACACTTGGAAAGTGCATGGTATAGAGAGTTTCAATAGAAAAGGGGTATTATCTTTGTTTTTCTCTTTCTTTTTAAAATTTTCTGATTGAGAACCAGACTCATTTGTATGTTCTGTGATCCCAAATAGTTATTTAATCAATACAGGAACAATTCTCTGGGGTCAAGTGGAAACAAGCAATTGACTTTCTTCTAGGGTTGTTCAGGGGCCCTGTGAGGAAGGAAGTGCCTGGAATCAGATATCCAAGCAAGGATCAGGAGCACAAGTGGTGAGCTCTCTGTGGGGTGGCACTAAAAAGCTGGCAGCCAACCAGTTAGCTGTTTATGTAAATGAAGGAGAGCTACGACAGATCCTGGTCCTTGCTCCAGCAGAGGGTCACTGTAAACTCTCTACAGGCCATAAATGGAGACTGAGAGGTGGTCAATTCAAGCCCAAGGAGAATAAATATTATCCATCAGACCTATGGCATTCGAACCTCCCATCAACTACTCTGACGGCAGGGGAACTGAGGGATGCTGATATAATATGACACAAAGTCGAAAGAGCACCATAAAGTAATCTAATCAGTGAGTAAGGGGCTATAAATTCCAAATACCTTGGAGTAAGCTTAACAAGAAATATGCAGTGCTGACATAAAGAAAAATACAAAATTTTACTGGGGAATATAAAAGTAGTGGTCAATGAATGGAGTAAAATAACTTGTTCTCAGACAAGGTGAATTAATGTTGTTAAATTTCAAATCTCCTAAATTTCATTTATAAATTTAATGTAATTAGATTTAAATTTCCAATTCCAGAATTAGGCAGCAAAAGAGTAAAGAATGGATTCACAACTCTTGGGCAAAAATAGCTAGACAGGGCTTCCCTGGTGGCGCAGTGGTTGAGAGTCCGCCTGCTGATGCAGGGGACACGGGTTTGTGCCCGCCCCGGTCCGGGAAGATCCCACATGCCGCGGAGCGGCTGGGCTCATGAGCCATGGCCGCTGAGCCTGCGCGTCTGGAGCCTGTGCTTCGCAACGGGAGAGGCCACAACAGTGAGAGGCCCGTGTACCGCAAAGAAAAAAAAAGCTAGACAGTGTATTTCCGGGCTGATACTAGACAGACAGGTTAATGAAACAGATTCTAAATTCTGTGATACATCTGAGAATTTAGAATTAGTGAAACACTTTTGGAATCAATACAGAAAGAGTAGATTTTTAATGAATGGCAGATTAAAAAATTTGTCAACTGTGGAAAAATACAGTTAGATTCTTTACCTAACACCATATACTAACATATATTTGTATATTTCCATATAGTTTGAATCATATATTGTGAAAATGAAATCAATGTATTACTTATTTAATTTAAAAAGCAAAAAATATTTTAAAAAAAGAATTCAAGAGACCAATATAACTTTGAAAAAGTGTTCAAACTCATTAGAATTTAGAACATGAAAATTAAAATAATGAGATATGAGTGTAGCCCATAAAATTGGAATTTAGAAAATAATTGCACAAGTGCCAATGAGAGTTCAAGAAAAGGGGCACATCCATTAACTACAGGTGAGAATGTAAATTGGTATAATCTTTCAAGGAGCAATTTGGCAATATTCTTCCAAAGTGTTAAAAAAAAAAAATGTTCAGACCTTTTTCACCCAGCTTCCACCTCCAGAAACATGGTAAGAAATAATGAGGACTTCAATATCTAGAAATATCATGAACTATTCAACCTGAAAATATGAAATAAGTTTCTGCTACAAAGCACCCAGAAATGTTGGATTAAAAATAAATTTATTTTGGGCCGTCTTGGTGGCGCAGTGGTAGAGAGTCCGCTTGCCCATGCAGGGGACATGGGTTCGTGCCCCGGTCCGGGAAGATCCCACATGCCGCGGAGTGGCTGGGCCCCTGAGCCATGGCCGCTGAGCCTGCACGTCCGGAGCCTGTGCTCCGCAACGGGAGAGGCCACAGCAGTGAGAGGCCCGTGTACCGCAAAAAAATAAATAAATAAATAAAATAAACTTATTTTTTTAATACTGGGGGGAAAACAAAATGAATTTATTTATGAGTGAAAACCTTGGCAGCCCCAGAGGGGCTTATTAGTATCAACAATCGAGAGATTTTTTTCAAATGTAGGAAATATATTCAAATAATCTAAAATTCAAGTCTTATAAAAGAGAGGTAGGGAAAAGACTTATTCCCAAACCTTTCTTCAAACCACTCCCCAGAGGCAAATATGTACTTGTACAGTCTTATGTGTATTGTGCAAGTATGCATTTGTAGACTTATTTTAAATCCATATGGCAGCACACCATATACACTGTTCTGCACCTTGTTCTTTTCACTTCAGATAAGATTTTCTCATTCCAACATATAAAAAGCTTTCTCATTCTTCTGTTTTTTACCAATACACAGTACTACCTTCAACAGTTAAACTATAATTATTGGGCTTCCCTGGTGGCACAGTGGTTGAGAGTCCGCCTGCCAATGCAGGGGACACGGGTTCGTTCCCCGGTCCGGGAGGATCCCACATGCCGCGGAGTGGCTGGGCGTCCGGAGCCTGTGCTCCGCAACGGGAGACGCCACAACACTGAGAGGCCCGCGTACCGCAAAAAAAAAAAAACAAACTATAATTATTTAACCAATCTCCTATGCACAGGCATTTACATTATTGCCAGTCTTTTTTTTTTACATTGATAACAAAATGTTACTTTATTTATACATATTGTTTTTAAATACAAATATCATCTGCTTAATTCATTTTTTTTAAACATCTTTATTGGAGTATAACTGCTCCACAATGGTGTGTTAGTTTCAGCTTTATAACAAAGTGAATCAGTTATATATATACATATGTTACCATATCTCCTCCCTCTTGCATCTCCCTCCCTCCCACCCTCCCTATCCCACCCCTCTGGGTGGTCACAAAGCACCGAGTGGATCTCCCTGTGCTAAGCTGATCTCCCTGTGCTATGCGGCTGCTTCCCACTAGCTATCTATTTTACGTTTGGTAGTGTATGTGTGTCCATGCCACTCTCTCACTTTGTCACAGCTTACCCTTCCTCCTCCCCATATCCTCAAGTCCATGTTCTAGTAGGTCTGTGTCTTTATTCCCGCCTTACCCCTAGGTTCTTCAAGACATTTTTTTTTTCCTTAGATTCCATATATATGTGCTAGCATACGGTATTTGTTTTTCTCTTTCTGACTTACTTAACTCTGTATGACAGACTCTAGGTCCATCCACCTCACTACAAATAACTCCATTTCGTTTCTCTTTATGACTGAGTAATATTCCATTGTATATATGTGCCACATCTTCTTTATCCATTCATCTGTTGATGGACACTTAGGTTGCTTCCATGTCCTGGCTGTTGTAAATAGAGCTGCAATGAATATTTTGGTACATGACTCATTTTGAATTATGGTTTTCTCAGGGTATAGGCCCAGTAGTGGGATTCCTGGGTCATATGGTAGTTCTATTTGTAGTTTTTTAAGGAACCTCCATACTGTTCTCCATAGTGGCTGTATCAATTTACATTCCCACCAACAGAGCAAGAGTGTTCCCTTTTCTCCACACCCTCTCCAGCATTTATTGTTTCTAGATTTTTTGATGATGGCCATTCTGACTGGTGTGAGATAATATCTCATTGCAGTTTTGATTTGCATTTCTCTAATGATTAATGATGTTGAGCATTCTTTCATGTGTTTGTTTGCAGTCTGTATATCTTCTTTGGAGAAATGTCTATTTAGGTCTTCTGCCCATTTTTGGATTGGGTT
>RJWK010038350.1:0-20845 GCA_004363435.1 Platanista minor
TGATTAATATTACATTGTATATATGTGCCACATCTTCTTTATCTATTCATCTGTTGATGGACACTTAGGTTGCTTCCATGTCCTAGTTATTGTAAATAGAGCTGCAATGAACATTGTGATACATGACTCTTTTTGAATTATGGTTTTTTCAGGGTATATGCCTAGTAGTGGGATTGCTGGGTCATATGGTAGTTCTATTTTTAGTTTCATAAGGAACCTCCATACTGTTCTCCATAGTGGCTGTATCAATTTACATTCCCACCAACAGTGCAAGAGAGTTCCCTTTTCCCCACACCCTCTCCAGCATTTATTGTTTGTAGATTTTTGATGACGGCCATTCTGACTGGTGTGAGGTGATACCTCATTGTAGTTTGTTTGTTTGTTTGTTTGTTTGTTTGTTTGTTTTTTGTGGTACGTGGGCCTCTCACTGTTGTGGCCTCTCCCATTGCGGAGCACAGGCTCTGGACGCGCAGGCTCAGCAGCCATGGCTCACGGGCCCAGCTGCTCCGCAGCATGTGGGATCCTCCCAGACCGGGGCACAAACCCGCATCCCCTGCATCGGCAGTCAGACTCTCAACCACTGTGCCACCAGGGAAGCCCTCTCACTGAAATTTTGATTTGCATTTCTCTAGTGATTAGTGATGTTGAGCATTCTTTCATGAGTTTGTTGGCTATCTGTATATCCTCTTTGGAGAAATGTCTATTTAGGTCTTCTGCCCATTTTTGGATTGGGTTGTTTGGGTTTTTTTGATATTGAGCTGTATGAGTTGCTTGTAAATTTTGGAGATAAATCCTTTATCAGTTGCTTCATTGGCAAATATTTTATCCCATTTTCAGGGTTGTCTTTTCATCTTGTTTATGGTTTCCTTTGCTGTGCAAAAGGTTTTAAGTTTCATTAGGTCCCATTTGTTTATTTTTGTTTTTATTTCCATTTCCTTAGAAAGTGGGTCAAAAAGGATCTTGCTGTGATTTATGTCATAAAGTGTCCTGCCTGTGTTTTCCTCTAAGAGTTTTATAGTGTCTGGCCTTACATTTAGGTCTTTAATCCACTTTGAGTTTATTTTTGTGTATGGTGTTAGGGAGTGTTCTAACTGCATTCTGTTCCATGTAGCTGTTCAGTTTTCCCAGCACCACTTATTGAAGAGACTATCTTTTCTCCATTGTATATTCTTGCCTCTTTTATCAAAAATAAGGTGACCATATTGCGTGAGTTTACCTCTGGGCTTTATATCATGTTCCATTGATCTGTATTTCTGGTTTTGTGCCAGTACCATACTGTCTTGATTACTGTAGCTTCCTAGTATAGTATGAAGTCAGGGAGCCTGATTTCTCCAACTCCATTTTTCTTTCTTAAGATTGTTTGGCTATTTAGGGTCCTTTGTTGTTTCCATACAAATTGTAAAATTTTTTGTTTTAATTCTGTAAAAAATGCCTTTGGTAGTTTGATAGGGATTGCATTGTATCTGTAAATTGCTTTGGGTAGTATAATCATTTTGACAATATTGATTCTTCCAATCCAAGAACATGGTATATGTTTCCATGTCTTTGTGTTAGCTTTGATTTCTTCCATCCGTATCTTATAGTTTGCTGAGTCCAGGTGTTTTCCCTCCTTAGGTAAGTTTATTCCTTGGTATTTTATTCTTTTTGTTGTCATCGTAAATGGGAGTGTTTCCTGAAGTTCGCTTTCTAATCTTTTGTTTTTAGTGCATAGGAATGGAAGAGATTTCTGTGAATTAATTTTGTAATCTGCAACTTTACCAAATCCATTGATTAGCTCTTGTAGTTTTCTTTAGGATTTTCTGTGTATAGTATATCTATAGGTATTTTTTCATTTCCTCTTTGATTTCCTCAGTGATCCATTGGTTGTTTAGTAGCATGTTGTTTATCCTCCCTGTGTTTGTGTTTTTTACATTTTTTTTTCTTGTGGTTTATTTCTAATGTCATAGTGTTGTGGTCAGAAAAAAATGCTTGATATGATTTCAATTTTCTTAAATTTACTGTGGTTCACTTTGTGGCCCAGCTTGTGATCAATCCTGGGGAATGTTCAATGTGCACATGAGAAGAATGTGTATCCTGCTGCTTTTGGATGGAATGCTCTGTAAATATCAATTATGTCCATCTGGTCTAATGTGCCATTTAAGGCCTGTATCTCCTTATTGACTTTCTGTCTGGATGATCTGTCCATTGATGAAAGTGGGGTGTTAAAGTCCCCCTCTGTTGATCTATCTTTAAGTCCACTGATTCTTTCCTCATCACCTCTTTTCTGTTAGTGAGCCCATCCAGCTTCTTAAAAATTCCAGTTATTATATTTTTCATTTCTAAATTTCAGTTTGGTCCTTCTTTACATCTTCTATTTCTGTTCTCAGACTTTCAATTTTTCCATGTGTTTCAAGAACACTTGTACTTGCAATTGTAATTTTTGGATATCTGCTTTAATTTCTTATCCAATTATTCTAACATCTATGTCAACTCAGTGATGGCTCCTGTTGACTGTTTTTTGTAATGCAAGTTGATATTTTCTTTTTTTTTTTTTTGCGGTACACGGACCTCTCACAGTTGTGGCCTCTCCCTTTGTGGAGCACAGACTCCAGATGCGCAGGCTTAGTGGCCATGGCTCACGGGCCCAGCTGCTCCGCGGCCTGTGGGCTCTTCCCGGACTGGGGCACGAACCCTTGTCCCCTGCATTGGCAGGTGGACTCTCAACCACTACGCCACCAGGGAAGCCCATCCAAGTTGATATTTTCTTGCATGTTGTTTGACTACTAATTTTGGACCATATCCTGGACTTTTGAGTATTACGTTAGAAAACTCTTGTCCATGTTTACATCTTCTATTTAGCAGTTGAGGTTAGAATGCAATTCTAGTCTTTTTTGTGAGCTGTAACTTGTGTATCCATTTAGATTTAAAGCCTTTGGAGTAGTAATCTGGCCTGTCTTTTTTGTGTGATACCCAGAGGTCAGTTTGAAACCTGAGAGTACTCTATGCCACAGTTCAGATTCTCAGTGTTCTTGCTGAGTAGACTCTGATCAGTTCCACACATGGGTCACTCAACAGTGTGCCCAGGACTTCATAACAGATTTAAAGATTTAAACAGATTTAAACATATTTAAACAGATCCTGCTTCCTCCTGTCTTTACTCTTTCCCCCACTCTCATTGAGAAGAAAAGGAGTGCCACCTCTTTGCTGTCATTTGCTTAATGTAGAGCAATGATGGTCAGCAGGGATCCAGCTCCCCTTCTCCACAGCACCTGGTTTTGTGTAGGGGGTGGGTGGGGAGCCAGGAATGCCTCTTCTCTTCAGAATTGCATTGGTCATAATAGCAAACACTGGAAACAAACAAAATATTCTTGACTAAGAAAATGGATAAATTTTCAGGTGGAACTGCCTAATAGAATATTATTTCCTATTAAAACCAAATGAACTATGGCTATGAACATACACACACGTATACACATTGTTGAGTGAAAAAAAGCAATTCACAAAACCTACATAGAGCAGAACCCATTTTTATGAAGCACAAAACTAAATTATGTATCATTTATAAAAACATACATGTATATTAGAAAACTATTTTGTGAAAAGGAAGGGAAATCATAAAATTTAGGATAGTAATTCTCTCTATTTAGGATAAATACAGGGGGATGCAATGAAGGAGAGCCACACAGGACACTTCATGGTACTGGTAATATTTTATTTCTCAACTTTGGTGGTAGATTCACCAAATTTTTTACTATGCTCACTAATTACATATATGTTCCATGTTTTTATTTATCAAATGTTATGTACAAATCGTAATTAGCTAGATTCTACATATGCTGATATGAAAATATCTGTAAGGAATAGTATATAAAAGTGTAGAATTAAAAAAATGCACAATGTGAGAGTTGTGAGTTAAGTTTTATTTGGGGAAAAAATGAGGACTGCAGCCCAGGAGACAGCATTTCAGATAGCTCTGAGAAACTGCTCCAAAGAGGCAGGGGGGGAAGTTCAGTATATATGTGACTTTAGTGAAGGGGGAATACATGCAATCAAGCACATATTTTTCACTGAAGGTTTCTGCTAGTCTCGTGCAGGTTACTGCTAGTCACAAGGAGCAGACGTCACCATGAAGGATTTTATTGTTTTTCTAGATATGAGGAGATCTAAGAATTGGGCTCATAAAATTGGCTCCTGAAAATATTTAACTATTTGAAGACTTGTTCTGCCAGGTTTTCCCTGAGCAGAGTGCCTCATTTCAGCTCTCCACCCTGAATTCCTTTCAGGGGTTGTTGAAAGTCAGCAGCGGCAGCAGCACGTGATTTAATCCTTGTAGAGGTAGATGGCAAGTGCCAATGGAAAATGGCAATTTGTAGTTGACAGGGCCCCTTCATAGTCATAAACTCGACCATGCTTTGGGAGGCATTTCATGACAACTCTGTCCCACGGTTCTAGGAAGTCTTACTCCTAGGTCTGGCAAAGATTTCACTGATAGGCCATTCAGTGTGCTATTACTGGACTAGGTCTTAAAAACAACAGCTAAAGGTAGCTGTGGACCACCTGTCTTACTAATCTGTTATGGTCCAGGAAAAATTCCCTCTTGTTGTATCTTCAAATATTCAGAGTTACACTATTACAATCATTGATCTCATATAAAACTATGTATTTGCTCAATTGCTTCAAGTTGCCTAGTCATCATTATTTTTGTTGGCAGCTCAGTCACACATCTGGTAATACAAGAAACAATAATCTTATAAACAGGCAAAATATAAATAATATAGCTAATAACATCGAGTTATAAGTAAATATATAAGCCAAAACTTCCATTAGGTACAGTCCCATATCTCCTCAGGTCATCTTAGTCTGTTCTGTACCAATCCTTATCTTTCAGGGAAAGGGTATATTGGCACTGTCCATAAGGCTCCCAGCCCAACTTCCTACTTACTAGGTTGGTTATCCTTAGTATAATTTAATTGTCCCCAAGATAAAGGGGTGCCTTAAAACTTAAATGACCATAGCCTGGTGTTGTGGGAGGTTTTATTCCTTGGCTGAAATTTTGCTTGTTGCTCTGATTAAGCTTGAGTAACTTTATTATTTTTTTTATGTTTATATGTCATTTCATTCTTATGCCAGAGATATGAGATATTCCATGAGATAGTTATTATGAAATAGTTATGCAATAGCATTTTGTTGAATAGATGAGGAAACTGAGAGGTTGTGTACATTGCTTAAGGTCATTTGGACAGAAAATAGTGTAACCAGAACTGGAACCCAGACCTTCTGCTCAGATTTTGTGCTTGTTCCAGTGTACCCTCCACTGCCTTTCCAGGAGCCTGCTCCACTTTAGAGGAAAATTCATTTTTTATGGCTAGGGTCAGAGCACGTATTATTAATTGGCTAGGTGAGGGGATCCCCTGAACAAGACTATAATTTCTTTCTTCTAAAATAAATTTCTTAAGAGCCATCTAATTAAAGCCTTGGAGTGGAGAAATCCACCAAGTTAATCCAGAAGTACTAGACACAGGTAATTGGCCAGAAACCCAACAACTGATTGATTTTTAAAACTACATAGAATCGTGTCCATAATAGGAAAACATTTGACTGATATGCAAAGGTCTAAGAAGTCAAGAAAACATTATAAAGGATTATACGAGTCAGGTCCAGCATCTTGGATCAGCTGTCTACTTCTGATGTCATCTTCTCATCCTGGTGTGAGTGTAGTTTCCTCTGTTTGAGTGTCATTTTAAGGTGAGTTTGAGTTCAGCAGTCCTCTCTATAGACCAGTACGGTGCAGGGACCCTTTTTAATTGGGAAATATGAATCCAAGGGTGAGTTCACTTTAGTTTTGCTACACAGGATCTAGTTAAGAGTACCTGCTGCAGGCCTTCCCATCTGGGTTGTAGTGAATCCCTTAAATGATATCTTTTCCAATATACATAGTCCCCTGGTTACAGGTCGTGGGGCATCTGATCTTCATCCAAAGATGGATTACTGAGATAAGCTTCGAGAACAAACTTAGAGCGTCCTTTTAATAATTCAATTTAACTTTACATTAATATAATGTAACAGCAAGGAATTACCTGGGAAATTAGTAAATACAGACCTCCATTAACAAAACATTCATTGAAGCATCTTTTTCTCTCTAAATTTACCCTAATTTCTACCAAATATAACCAAATTAAGACTAATTTGTTTGCAAAATGTCTGGCCTCAATAAACTTGGCCTGATAATTTATATAACTATAGTTGATCATATAGGCTTCTTGCTTGCTGAAATTTTTATAAGAAGCCTCAAACTGGACTTTTAAAAGACCTCTCAGGGCTAGGAAATTCACACAAAGGGCTTATCACAGATTTCACCTAACAGATCTAGGTGAATTCCTCCCTTTTCAAGGTTCCCAAAATACCTTAAGATTTCTGTACCTGTTAGTGAGTGGCCTTCCTAATTTATCTGATAAAGCTGTTGGGAACCAAAGAGTTTCCAGTCTCTGAGGGGAGCAGATAGAGAGAAAAGATAAATGTTTCAATCCTGCTTACAAAGGTACAATTTACCAAATTACTGTAAGTCATAATTAGTTTGAGTGGAAGGTTTTCCTTACACCTGGAAAACACAGATTTAAACCAGTAATTTTTCAGGTAGAAACCATAAAAAGTATAACCATATTCACCAGTTCACTCAGTCTTATGTAACTAACTCTTTTTATTAACAGTTTATGACGCCATCAGGTTTCTCATTAGGATTCTTTAATTTCTTACTCAATTCAGCATTATGGTCTGAAAGTCCGAAAATTGCATTTATCCAAAAATAATTTTTGTTTTAGGCTCCGGACGCGCAGGCTCAGCGGCCATGGCTCACGGGCCCAGCCGCTCCGCGGCATGTGGGATCTTCCCGGACGGGGCACGAACCCGTGTCCCCTGCATCGGCAGGCGGACTCTCAACCACTGCGCCACTAGGGAAGCCCCAAAAATGATTTTTATAAATCTTCCTGAAGAGGAAGCATTTTTGCAAAGGCATTAGAATGAAACTGTGTCTATAATGACAAAAACTTAAGGAGGCACAAAGTCTGATTACAGTGCAATCAACAAAGAAGTTTGGTTACTGCTGTGACATACAACACTTTAAGATAATAACTAGAATTATGACTGATAACATTTTACCAGGACATATCAGAATTTTAGGAACTCCATATAATTTCTAGAATATTTATACTAATAACATTTACCATACACTAAAACCTAAGAAGATTTATTACTCATTTGACAATACTTCCCATGTAAATTCATGTACCAAATGAACGTAGTTTATATCTCTCTTTGGGATATTTCAGGGGCCCTTTGAAGCGTGAAGCATCCCAAAGTTAGCTAGGGGTCAAAAGGACTTCATTAGAATTTGATTTTGGAAGTTTTGTCAAAAAATATCAAAAGGGTTTAGAACAGTCAGTCAGATAGGATCACAGGTTACTGTGAAACAACAGTTATTCACTTAGCCAAAGTAACAATAAAAGATTTCAAAGGTGAATACAGAACAGATCACTTAAAAGGTAAAGAAACTTGAAATCTGTTATCGAAGGCAATTCAACATTTTAAGAAATCTTGTCCTCTTGAGAGTGAAAAGCCAAATTCAAATTTTGCACCAGCTTAATTTTGAAATTCATTTACTCAACTAAATTTACTCTAAACTTAGTCAATCCTAACCATGCACAAAACCCTTTTCTCAGGGTCCACTTTCCACAAAGCTTTTTATCACTTTCTTTATCCATTACTTTATTTTCCCATCCAGAAGCAGCCAGCTATAAGTCAGACCTACTTCCTTTTCTCTAAATAAAATGTAATTCCATTCCTCATGCTTTCTTTACTGAAAACATACATCCTACTTTCCTACTGTTTACTGAAATGTTTCCTTTACTATTTCTATTAGCTTTAGTTACATGTTTAAGTTAGAATCCTCAGCTTTTAAAACCTTAATTTTTTGTGTGAAAACTAAGAAATAAGCAATTATGAACTGTCCTTCACATTAGCATTCTGTAGATTGGTGACCATAAATACCAGAGATATTTTTTAAAAACATTTGCTTTCTTTAGAGAATGTGGCACCAAACATATTCATTAATAGCCTAATTACCTTTTGTTTCTCTGTAAAAGGAAGCCAATATTCAGTAGTTAATGTTTCAGTATCTTATTTTATTTAGGAATGACTTAGCTATTCAACAAGCTTCCATTACTTAATTTAATTTAGCACCACTCTAGAATCTCAAGTTACCAGAATCTGGAGAGACTATTTTAGATAGACATTCCTAGAGCATAATTTTTCTTAATAGAATTTATCTGAAAGCTCTTATCTCATTTACATTTTCTCTCCTTAAAAGTTTCTTCACATCAAATTACTTTCCTTGTTGACAAATTTGTAGCAGATATAAAAAGATTTTGTGTAGTTTATATTAAACCTAGGAACAATAAAGTATTATACTTAATGTTGATGACTCTAAAGACATGTCTATATTAATAAGATCAAAAAACTTAAACATTAATACCAGATATTAATTTAATACTGAATATTTCCCAGTTCACGTGAACCTGAAATTTATTTAGCTTAATTTCTCTTGTATTTAGAATTGTTTAATTTGTAAGTTCTTACTTTTCTTTAAACCAATTAAATAGAGCTCATTTATAAATTAACCACAGCAGTATTATCCAAAGACAAAGACACATACTGAGACATACATATATCCAGAGACACACAAGAGATCTAGCTGCATTTTCTAAACTTAGTCATGAATCAGATATTATAATATAAACTCACTAGTTTATAAATAACAGTTGGAATAAGAAACAATTTTAAGTCTTTTTCCAGTTTTTTATTTAAATTCTCAATCTCAGGAAATAGAGGTGGTCCAGATAAGATAAGTGTGAGATAAGATAAGTGAGAGCTCTGATCTCAAGCTCTTTTCTCAAGGAGAGAAAAATCAGGTTCTCCTAGTAGGACTTATTCCCTTAGGGTCAGAATTCTGAAGAGAATTTTTTTTCCTTCAAGCTAGCTTTCTCTACTGGTTGGGAAGTGAATGGCGGTTAGTTAACCTTCAACAGGCATTGTGTACTTAATTGGTGTAATTGAAGGTTTATAATTTTCATAGATACCCCCTTTTCTTTCTTTTTAATTGTTTTGAAAAGTTGGTCTGATAGAGTTTCAAGTAGTTAGTTGTTGGTTTCCTGCAAATAAGTTACTCTAACTTTTCCTTTTTTAGAAGCTTCTAGATACCAATCAAAGTAAGCATTCCATTCAGTCTGTCTTTTTTCTAACTGTGCTTGCAAAAATATTAATTTTGGAATAGAAAAAGGACCCCAATTTGGTCATTTTAGGTTGAGATCTCCTTTAGTATGAGTTCCCCAATCAAGTAGATAGTTGCAAGTATGAGTTTTTGTACATACATAAACCTGGCTGGAGTATTAGTCACAGGTTGGCTTTCTGACGCCCTTGTTTCTGTGTTTGAGAGGCTCTATTTCCCATTTTAAAGTTGAATTTGTCAGGGATATAAAACACTAATGAAATTGTATGGTGGCCAGTGTAGTGCTTGGGAGCTTAACTCCTCTAGGCATCACCCTGGAGTCCTTTGAGCCCTCTTACTTGTCTCATTTTCTCCCTTTGGAGGTCTAAAACCACCGCTGGTGCTTGGATCTCTGAATGGTCAATTCTTATCCGCAACCCCTGGATGAGCAAGTGTTTTCATTAATGAGTGGGCTTCCCTATGGGACCACTGCACAGTATGAGGAGTCTGCCTCCACCACTCCTGTAAATTTCTCAGTCGCCTGAGAAAGCTGTTAACCAGCCAGGAGCAATCTTGTCCCTTTTCTTCAGAGCAAAGCTCTCATGTAATATCTTCACTTTTATCCTGACAAATTCTACTAATGCAGCTGAATTGAGGAAAAGCGTCCAGTCAGGCTCTTACCTAACCACTCAATGCAGACCACTCAGTCTCCTCAACTGAGCAAACCCTGGTATCTTTCAACAGAGCCCCACCCAGTGTCTTTCCACTGGGTGGGTATTTCCCTGGTATCTTTCAACCAGGTGCCCCCCACCCCCACCCCCAGTATCTTTCAACAGGAAGGAAGCAGGTACCTGTTACACCACCAAATAAAACTCAGGATCATCAACCAATACGGGAGATCTGAGAACCAGGAGAGACTTATCCAAATTCGTCTGGACTCTCCGAGGAGATGGATGGGTGCCAGGGGCCTCTGCTGGTACCAAAGCTCCAGTTCCTCACAGAGTTCAGGAGAAAGAGAGAAGTCCACTCTGGGTCCCTTATTCATGGTCACCATAACTGTTGACTTTTTAAAAATGCACAATGTGAGAGTTGCAAGTTAAACTTTATTTGGGGGCAAAATGAGGACTGCAGCCCAGGAGACAGAATTTCAGATAGCTCTGAGAAACTGCTCCAAAGAGGCAGGGGGGAAGGTCAGTATATATGTGATTTTGGTGAAGGGGGAATACATGCAATCAAGCACATATTATTATTTATTTATTTATTTATTTATTTTTGTGGTACGCGGGCCTCTCACTGTTGTGGCCTCTCCCATTGCGGAGCACAGGCTCCGGACGCACAGGCTCAGCGGCCATGGCTCACGGGCCCAGCCGCTCCGCGGCATGTGGGATCTTCCCGGACCGGGGCACGAACCCGTGTCCCCTGCATCGGCAGGAGGACTCCCAACCACTGCGCCACCAGGGAAGCCCAAGCACATATTATTTACAGAAGGTTTCTGCTAGTCTCGTGCAGGTTACTGCTAGTCACGGGGAGCAGATGTCACCATGAAGGATTTTAGAGCTTTTCTAGATATGAGGAGATCTAAGAATTGGGCTCATAAAATTGGTTCTTGAAAATATATAACTATTTGAAGACTTGTTCTGCCAGTTTTTCCCAGAGCACAATGTACCTCATTTCAGCTCTCCACCCTGAACTCCTTTCAGGGGGTGTTGAAAGTCAGCAGCGGCAGCAGCACATGATTTAATCCTTGTAGAGGTAGATGGCAAGTGCCAATGGAAAGTGCCAATTTGTAGCTGACAAAAGCAAAACAAGGGACAGACAATTACATATAGCATAGTCCTACATTTAACATATATGATAAATATTTACATATATAGTTAACAGAGAAAAGCATAGAGGAAGTTTGGAAGGATCTATTGCAGTATTCAGAGTAGCTAAGTTTAGGGAGTGGGATGAGGTGGAGGTCGACTCTCCCTAATAATTTTATGTACCACTTTATTTTTAGTTTTGTAATTATATGTTAATGTTTTTATTTAACTTTTTAAAGGGAAAGAGAGGAATGTCACGTCATCCCCTGTCACAAAAGACTCTTTGTTACATCATGTGAGCTCAAGATGTTAAAAGGTGACATCAATTCATTTCATCCACATGGTTTTCCTTTCATTGGAAATATTTCAACATTACTTCCCAGCCTGGGAGTAGCTGCAGAAGGTCTAACTACTAAAGCCAAGACTGAAACGCATATCCTCTCAGCCTAGGCCCACTTCTAGCCTCCTGAACCATGGTGGTCCTGGAGGATCATTTGCCTTTTCAGAGGACCGTCAGGTGGGTTGAGCAGAGGGTGATACCTGGCAGCATGCAGCAGAGCCAGCCCTCAGATTCTGTTTCATAAACAGTAAGAACACACATGGTATTTTTCTCTTAATTTGTTATTAACATTAAAAATTAATCATCTTCACATAAAAACCTTCATTTCCTACATCTCTTTAAAAATATCAAAATATGACAACACCGGGCCTACCTTCTCACCTGGCAGAAATCTACTCTGGGCATATAGCAGCTGCCCCCTAAAGGCAGGGCATGAGGTTTTAGTTACTCACCATCCCTCCCCTTCCCTTTCATCTCCTTTACCCTGAGACTGAGCAACGGTTTCCATTTATCACCATACTTGTGCTGCCATTTTTATCAATATTTTTAAAATAATAAAAGTGAATCTGAGTTAAATAAATGTAAGTTAAGGTGGTCTAATGAAACAAATCATAACAAGGATTCATATCTGAACAACTTCAGATATTTGAGTTTGTGACTCTGGATTAAAGGAATATTTGAACACTTTCCCCTATTATTATATCTATAATAGTTTTCAACTCTCTTTACTAATGATTTCTGTATTTGCCTAATCCAGAAATCCCTGCTATCTCATCCCTACTATGACTCGTTGTATGACTGGGGTAAGAGAACAGGTAATTTATCTAGTAAGTACCAAACATTCTTAGTCTTCCACTCAGATACATAAGTCCCACATGTTTAAGTTAAGAGAAAATGGCGGGCTTCCCTGGTGGCGCAGTGGTTGAGAGTCTGCCTGCCGATGCAGGGGACACAGGTTCGTTCCCCGGTCCGGGAAGACCCCACATGCCGCGGAGAGGCTGGGCCCGTGAGCCATGGCCGCTGAGCCTGCACGTCTGGAGCCTGTGCTCGGCAATGGGAGAGGCCACAACAGTGAGAGGCCGGCGTACCACACACACACACACACACAAAAAAACAAAAAACAAAAACGCATGGCTAAGTTAAGAGAAAATGAAAATGAATGACAATTACCTATTTCCTCAAGTTTTTATGCCTCATTTTAGTCCTGGTCTGGTTCTCTTAAGACTCTGGATAGATAACAAAGGCTAATGTATTGGTCGTATATGCTGTAAATGAAAAATATTTGAGAGTTTTAGATAGGAAGATTCCTGTGAAATACTTTCTTGAGTGTTCAAAAAGTTTTTTTTTATTAAACTCGCTAAAATTATGTCCTTTCAGAAGGCTTTTAGAATAGAAGTTTATTTCCCTTGATTATGGTCACTACAAAAATAATCCATGATTTGATTATTTTCCTAGAAGATTTCACACGGAGGGGAAAAAGAACAAAGGAATATGAAATGAATTTTGGAAAAATACCAGACACTGGTATACAGCAACAGTTAACTCTTACAGCAACCTAGAAAATATTTTTTGTCCTACTTATGTGTGAGGAAAACAAGGCTAAGACAGATGAAATAACTTGCCCAAAGTCACACAAACAGTAAATGACAGAGTCAACATTTGAACTCCTATCTGTGTGCAAAACCTCGGCTCACTCCACTGTCAAGTTCTGGAAGTGTGAGCCTCACACCATTAGTATCAGCATTACCTGGGAACTTGTCACAAATGCAAATTTGGAGGCCTCATCCCAGACCTTCTGAAAAGCAACTCTAGGAGTGGGACATACAATTTATATTTTAATAGGTTTCTGGGTAAATCTGATGCATACTCAAATTTGAGAACCCCTGCCCTGTGCCAGACTGATTCACAGCAAGGGAGGACACAGGCCTACTGTGTGAAATGAAAAAGGTGTTGAGTGGGGCAGACTCTTCATAAAAAGAGTGCAGATCCTGGATGGCCTCTAGCTCAGACCCCGGTTCCTACTTCTATTGATATATACATTTTGATCATGAAACTTAGAGGACTAAGCAGGAATAGCTAATGCCATAATGGGAGATAAACTCATTTAGTTCTTCCTTTGTTAGCATTTTAAAGCTGGAAACATACTGATAAGTAGTACATTTATAAGACTCAGAAAGGTGAACCGATTTCCTCCAAGTCACACAACTAGTTGGTTAGCAAAGAGCCTGCAATAAACAGGTTCCACAGTATCTATTTGTGTTCATTCTATTGGCCTCCAATTCCTTTGCTGCACTTCACATGAACCATTAGATATAGAACTGCTGTCTTTTCCTCTTCCAAGCCAAAATGAGGAATCTGAGACGATTTTAACTTCCAGATTCTGAAAAGAATTTCAATTTTTTATTCAACCCTTCTACTTCCTGGCTCTGGGCCAAGGAAGCTGGCCACCAGTTCTTAATCCATTTTTATCAGCTGGAGAATAACTGAGGGATAAATGCCAGCAGTAACTTCATCCAGAAATGGGGCACAGGGCCCCCTTGCTAAGGAAGCTGCAGCTGGCAAGGAAATTGTGGGGACAGCTGGCAGGCAGAGATGTAAAAAAGAATGAAGACACAGCAAATGCCTGCTGTCATCTAGAACTTTTTTCCTTCCTAGGTTTCCCACTGCACTGTAAGTGCGCTTTGTTAGAAGATGCACGATGGAGAAATTGAAAATTAGATATGAAGCACCAGGAACATTGTTGCCAGTGACAAGAAAAGAGGTCAGGGATAGAAAATAGGTTCAAGGTAGTAGGAAAGAATTTACTAAAACCCTGGTTGGGTAGGCCCCTAGCAGAGGAGGGTGGGAGAACAGAATTCAGATTGCTACACAGGTTTTCCATATATGAAAGATATGGAGAACAGGGAACAGAATCCATGCAAATCCTGAGAACTACAATGTGGATGTGAAAAGGGGAGAAAACTGTTTGGGCCACTGCCAAGCAAAAGCAAGAGAATGATTAGACTTCCTGATCTGGGGTTGGGAGAGGTGCTGCAGGGGGACCAGTGATAAGCAGAACGTAAAAAGCAATGCCAGTCTGGGGCTTCCCTGGTGGTGCAGTGGTTGAGAATCCACCTGCCAATGCAGGGGACACGGGTTCGAGCCCAGGTCCAGGAGGATCCCACATGCCACGGAGCAACTAAGCCCACATGCCACAACTACTGAGCCTGCACTATAGAGCCCATGAGACACAACTACTGAAGCCCGCACGCCTAGAGCCCATGCTCCACAACAAGAAAAGCCACTGCAATGAGAAGCTCTCACACAGCAACAAAGACACAATGCAGCCATAAATGAATAAATAATAAAGAAACCTTTAAAAAATGCAATGCCAGTCTGAAAAGCTAGTGTTTGTTATAGATAATTAAAAGTTTGAAGAGCAGTATTATTCTGGTTATGGTTTTATTCCACACAACTGCATTGTGACTTGTAAGATGGTATAAAGACGAGGATGCAAGTTGATACAAAGGACCCAGCCTGGTTTACTCCCACATAAGGGGTGGCCCAAGGAGACCTTGGCTCACTAGGACAAGGACTGGGGACACATCAAACCAGCATCTGTGCTGGAACCCAGGTTCAAGATCAAAAAGAGAATTGAAAATGTACAGAAATCAAGTTAGGAAGATGTACAGAGTCAAAAATAGAGATTCAGGGAGAAAAGATAATAAAGCAGAAGGTGAGCATCAAATCACCAAAAATGTCAGCTAGCATTTTTGGCTTTTTAAATTAAGCAAGTGCTGGTTCCATAAGTGAGCTCCTGGTTCAGTGGGGTGAGGGTCAGAAGTTGGGCAAGTACCAGTTAGGTGGATTTAACTAAGTTCTCTTTCAGCCTCAGTCTGCTTATCTACAAAGAGAATGATTGAGAGTTTTTTCTTTCCTACTACCATACCCCAGCTCCAACCAAGTGATTGTGAAAATCTAATTAAAAGTGATGTATACAGAAAAGGCTATGAAATGCAAGGGGCTTTTTAAATGCAAATGATGTCATCATTTCTGTAATGTGACTCTGGCTTCTTGGTTCAGTGAGAGAGGTGGTCTGTTTGTGAGCTGTTAGGCTGCAGGGAGAAAAACTCGAGAATGATACTCTTAAAACAGAAGGTAAGTCCAAGCAAACAGTGCAGTGGAAGTTCCTTTATCTGGTGGGGATTTATACTCCCATTTTTAAAGCCCCCCAGCTGTTAGACTAGTGCTTCTCTTTATTGTTTCCCACTGCAACAACAGGAGGGTTGATTTTTTCACTTGCCAGATATAGTGTGCACCCCAATTACTGTCTCTGAAACTTACTACAAAATGAGTGACTACCTCATACTCAGGGGCTCTGTTATTCTTTAATACATATGAAAGCAAACCAGAGAATCTAGCTTACCTCCAGGACCCTCTGCTGAACCTACCCACTGCATTATAAACTCTGCCTTACCCATGTCTGTATGAGCATAAAGCAGGGCAGTCACCAGGGTTTGCATAAACCAGAATAGAGAACCTATCACCAAAACCATGTGACCGGTGAATTATTGGCATAGACACTGCTAATTATCTATCCAATGGCCATTCCCCCCTCACATCACCCACTCCTTCCATCTTCCCCCTCAACTCACACACATGCTTCCTCCTCACTAATCTGATTTGTTCAGGGTAGCAATGTGGCCATCTAAAATTTGTAACTTCCCAGCCTTCTTTGTAGATAATAGTAGTTCTATGGCATGTGTCTGACCAATGAAATATAGGCAAACATTCCTGGATAAAATAGCTAAGCCTTGCTAAAAAGACAACCCTCCACCATTCACTTTACTTCCTTCAGTCGTGAGGCCTGGAGACATAGCTGCCTTGCCATCTTCAACCAGGAGGTGACAAGCAGGAGGATGAAGGCTGACCCAGGAAGGGTGGAGACACAGCCTGAATCCCCAGGGCCATCTCTGGGACTGAGCAGCTGTACCACTGCCTTCGTGCTTTTTATTAAGTGACAAAAACAAATCCTTTGTTTAAACTTCTCTCAGCTGTTCTTTCTTTTATTTTCAGATGAACATATTCCTAATTAAAAAGAGAAACTTTCTAAGGGATATTGGGACTATGTGCCACATCAGTTCATCTGAGCCATTTAATGGGAAGATAGTGAAGGCAAGTAAGAATGATAAGGAAATTCTGGAGAGATGACACACAGGGACTGGGGTTTACTGATACATCATCATTTTGATGTAAGTAGAAAAAAATAACGGCATTTTAAAGGCAGCAAACTGTGGACATGGCTCTTGCAGGATTACTCAATCTATTAACCTATGAAAATTTACTGAGCTCTGTTCTGCACACAACATCTTCTTCACGAGACTCTTATCAACCCATGCTCCCCTCTATCCTCACTTCAAAGTTACTGACACACCAAAGCACTATGTCCCAGAGGCAAGGAAACTTAAACAAGCAAGACAGCCCAGTCATTGGGCTATAAAAATAAAAGCATTGTCTCTGTAATGTTATGTGTCCAGGACTCTTCTAAGTGCTTTAATACATTCTCTCATTTAATATTCACAAAACAATGCTATGAGGCAGATACTATTATTATACTCATCTTACAGGGGAGGAGGACTGGAAGGGAAGTGAAGAGAGGTTAAGTACGTTAGGATATAGTATGTGATAGTACAGGACAAGTACGTTATAGTATAGAATAAGGACATTATAGCATAACATATAGTACATTATAGTATAGGGTAAGGACATTATAGTATAGGACAAGTATGTTATAGTATAACATATAATGTATTATAGTATAGGATAAGGACATTATAGTATAGAACGTAGTACATACTTTTCTTTTTCTTCCACAGTGACATATTCTTTATGAAAACATTATTTTTGAAATGCATTTTTTAATTAAACATACCACTTTTACAAAAATCTACGATTTGAATTTTGGTGAGGAATTCCTGAAAACTCTACATGATATGAATATATTTGCACAACCTCTTGTTTTTTTTTTTTTTAACAATCTTTAATGGAGTATAATTGTTTACAAAGGTGTGTTAGTTTCTGCTTTATAACTAAGTGAATCAGCTATACATAAACATATATCCCCATATCTCCTACCTCTTGCATCTCCCTCCCACACTGCCTATCCCACCCCTCTAGGTGGTCACAAAGCACTGAGCTGATCTCCTGTGCTATGAGGCTGCTTCCCACTAACTATCTATTTTATATTTGATAGTGTATATATTCCATGCCACTCTCTCACTTCATCCCAGCTTACACTTCCCCCTCGCCATGTCCTCAAGTCCACTGTCTACATCTGTGTCTTTATTCCTGTGTTGCCCCTAGGTTCTTCAGAACCGTTTTTTTTTTTTTAAGATTCCATACATATGTGTTAGAACACAGTATTTGTTTTTCACTTTCTGCCTTACTTCACTCTGTATGACAGACTCTATGTCCATCCACCTCAATACAAATAACTCAATTGCATTTCTTTTTATGGCTGAGTAGTATTCCATTGTATATATGTGCCACATCTTCTTTATCCATTCATCTGCTGATGGACATTTAGGTTGCTTTCAAGTCCTGGCTATTGTAAGTAGAGCTGCAATGAACATTTTGGTACATGACTCTTTTTGATTTATGGTTTTCTCAGGGTACATGCCCAGTAGTGAGATTGCTGGGTCGTATGGTAGTTCTATTTTGAGTTTTTTAAGGAACCACCATATTGTTCTCCATAGTGGCTGTATCAATTTACATTCACATCAACAGTGAAAGAGGGATCCCTTTTCTCCACACCCTCTCCAGCATTTACTGTTTGTAGATTTTTGGATGATGGCCATTCTGAATGATATGAGGAGATACCTCATGGTAGTTTTGATCTGCATTTCTCTAATGATTAGTGATGTTGAGCATCCTTTCATTTGTTTCTTGGCAATCTGTATATGTTCTTTGGAGAAATGTCTCTTTAATTCTTCTGTCCATTTTTGGATTGGGCTGGGGTTTTTTTTTGACATTGATGTGCATGAGTTGCTTGTAAATTTTGGAGATTAATCCTTTGTTAGTTACTTCGTTTGCAAATATTTTCTCCCATTCTGAGAGTTGTCTTTTTCTCTTGTTTATGTTTTCCTTTACTGTGCAAAAGCTTTTAAGTTTCCTTAGGTCCCATTTGTTTATTTTTGTTTTTATTTCCATTTCTCTAGGAGTGGGTCAAAAAAGATCTTGCTGTGATTTATGTCATAGAGTGTTCTGCCTATGTTTTCCTCTAAGAGTTTTATAGTGTCTGCTCTTACATTTAGGTCTTTAATCCATTTTGAGTTTATTTTTGTGTATGGTGTAGGGGAGTGTTTTAATTTCATTCTTTTACATGTAGCTGTCCAGTATTCCCAGCAGCATTTATTGAAGAGGCTGTCATTTTTCCATTGTATATTCTTGCCTTGTTTAACAAAAATAAGTTGACCATATGTGCATGGGTTTATCTCTGGGCTTTCTATCCTTTTCCATTAATCTATGTTTCTGTTTTTGTACCAGTACCATATTGTCTTTTTTTTTTTTTTTTTTTTTTTTTTTTTTTTTTTTTTTTTTTTTTTTTTTTTTTTTTTTTTTTTTTTTTTTTTTTTTTTTTTTTTTTTTTTTTTCTTTTCTTTTTTTTTTTTTTTTTTTTTTTTTTTTTTTTTTTTGCGGTACATGGGCCTCTCACTGATGCGGCCCCTCCCGTTGTGGAGCACAGGCTCCGGAAGCGCAGGCTCAGCGGCCATGCCTTACAGGCCCAGCCGCTCCGCGGCATGCGGGATCCTCCCAGACCGGGGCACGAACCTGTGTCCCCTGCAACCGCAGGTGGACTCTCAACCACTGCGCCACCAGGGAAGCCCCCATATTGTCTTGATTAATGTAGCTCTGTAGTATAGTCTGAAGTCTGGGAGCCTGATTCCTTAAACTCCATTTTTCTTTCTCAAGATTGCTTTGGCTATTCAGGGGCATTTGTGTTTCCATACAAATTGTGAAGTTATTTGTTCTAGTTCTGTGAAAAATGCCAGTGGTAGTTTGATAGGGATTGCATTGAATCTGTAGATTGCTTTAGTAGTATAGCCATTTCCACAATGTTGATTCTTCCAATCCAAGAACATGGTATATCTCTCCATCTGTTTGTATCATCTTTAATTTCTTTCATCAGTGTCTTATAGTTTTCTGCATACAGGCCATTTGTATCCCTGGGTAAGTTTATTCCTAAGTATTTTATTCTTTTTGTTGCAATGGTAAATGGGAGTGTTTCCTTAATTTCTCTTTCAGATTTTTCATCATTAGTGTAGAGAAATGCAAGAGATTTGGTGCATTAATTTTGTATTCTGCTACTTTACCAAATTCATTGATTAGCTCTAGCAGTTTTCTGGTAGCATCTTTAGGATTCTCTATGTACAGTACCATCTTATCTGCAAACAGTGACAGTGTTACTTCTTCTTTTCCAATTTGGATTCCTTTTATTTCTTTTTCTTCTCTGATTGCTGTGGCCAAGACTTCCAAAACTATGTTAAATAATAGTGGTGAGAGTGAACAACCTTTTCTTCTTCCTAATCTTAGAGGAAATGATTACAGTTTTTGACCATTGAGAATGGTGCTGGCTGTGGGTTTGTCATATGTGGCTTTTATTATGTTGAGGTAACTTCTCTCTATGGCTACTTTCTGGAGGGTTTTTATCATAAATTGGTGTTGAATTTTGTTGAAAGCTTTCTCTGCATCTATTGAAATGATCATATAGTTTTTATCCTTCAATTTGTTAATATGGTGTATCACATTGATTGATTTGAGTATATTGAAGAATCCTTGCATTCCTGGGATAAACCCCACTTGATCATGGTGTATGGTCCTTTCAATGTGCTGCTGGATTCTGTTTGCTAGTATTTTGCTGAGGATTTTTGCATCTATGTTCATCAGTGATATTGGCCGGTAGTTTCTTTTTTTGTGACATCTTTGTCTGGTTTTTGTATCAGGGTGATGGTGGCCATGTAGAATGAGTTTGGGAGTGTTCCTCCCTCTGGTATATTTTGGAAGTGTTTGAGAAGGATAGGTGTTAGCTATTCTCTAAATGTTTGATAGAATTTGCCTGTGAAGCCATCTGGTCCTGGGCTTTTGTTTGTTGGAAGATTTTTATCATAGTTTCAATTTCAGTGCTTGTGATGGGCCTGTTTATATTTTCTATTTCTTCCTGGTTCAGTCTCGGCAGGCTGTGCTTTTCTAAGAATTTGTCCATTTCTTCCAGGTTGTCCATTTTATTGGCATACAATTGCTTGTAGTAATCTCTCATGATCCTTTGTATTTCTGCAGTGTCAGTTGTTACTTCTCCTTTTTTATTTCTAATTCTATTGTTTTGAGTCTTCACCCTTTTTTTCTTGATAATGAGGCTGGCTAATGTTTTATCAATTTGTTTATCTTCTCAAAGAACCAGCTTTTAGTTTTATTGATCTTTGCTAT
>RJWK010038351.1:0-20845 GCA_004363435.1 Platanista minor
GGGGACGCGGGTTCGTGCCCCGGTCCGGGAAGATCCCACGTGCCGCGGAGTGGCTGGGCCCGTGAGCCATGGCCACTGAGCCTGCGCGTCCGGAACCTGTGCTCCGCAACGGGAGAGGCCACAACAGTGAGAGGCCTGCGTACCACACACACAAAATAATAATAATAAATAAATAAATGCATAATATTATGTAGCATAGTTATGGTAAGTACCTAGAAGGAAAACAAAGCAAGGTAGGGTGACCGACAGTGATGGCAACAGAGAGGGAGAAGAAGGAGGTGGGACTAGTTTAGAGAAAGATTACCGAGAAGAGCAAAGGAGGTAATTATTTCTATGTGCATTGTAATGTCTAATACATCTTAATGCCTTAACAAATGACTATTATTTATCTTGCTCAAGTAGGGAAAGATAAGTTTGGAAAGGCAGGTAGACCAATGGACATGCCTATACTGCCATCTTTGAAGCTGAAACGCCAGGATTCTAGACAGTTCTACCACAAAATGTACAGATACAGCATTAAAGTATTAGCATCTGTCTTCATCACTTGGTTCAGCCCCAGAAGCATGGGGGTCTCTGGCACTGAGGCCCAGAAAACGCAATTATCTGAAAAAAGTTTCACACTCCTCTCCCTCTATAATGAGCACATCTGGGCTTCATCCTTATTCCTTACAGAGAGAACGCATTTAAATACATCTAACCTACCAAACATCATAGCTTAGCCTAGCCTACCTTAAACATGCTCAGAACACTTAAATTAGCCTATTACAGTTGGGCAAAATCATCTAAGAAACAGCCTATTTTATAATAAAGTGTTGAATATCTAATGTAATTTATTGAATACTGTGCTGAAAGTGAGAAATAGAATGGTTGCTGGGTACACAATGGTTAACAGTATATCAGGTGTTTGCCCTGGTGACCACGCGGCTGACCAGGAGATGCAGCTGCCCTGCCCAGCATCACAGGAGAGTGTTGTCACCCATATCACTAGCCTGGAAAAGAGCAAAATTCAAAATTCCAAGTGTGCTTTCTCCTGAATGCATACCACTTTCGTGCCATCATAAAGTCGAAAAATCGTAAGTCGAGTACTGTCTGTATTATTATCCCTATTTTACAGGCAAAGAAAGAAAGACTCTGCAGAAGAGGGAAGCAGTGAGCCCAAGGTCTCATTTGTCAATGGCAGAGGCACATTCAAAGCCAGACCTTCTTCAAGCCAAAGCTGGAAGATTTAGCATTGTGTACCTACCCCCAAAGGAAAGGGACACATTGATGATTATGACTTTTAAGCTTGAACAATCATCCCCAAAACTGGGTACTTTCATCAGGTCCCTCCTTCAGGAGGCAATGCAGTAATGTAGAGAGCACAGTCCCTGGGAATCAAAGACTGGATTTCCAGTCTCAGCCCATAGTTCCTGGGACACCCAAAGCAAATCACTTTGCCTCCTGTGACCCATGATTCCTCAACTGCTAAAAGAAGGGTTGGCTTAGAAAGATCTCTTAAACTCCCTTCTAGCTCTGGCATTATACCATTCTGTGATGTGCAAAGTAATGAAATCTAATAAGATACATTTTCATAAAAAGGAAAAGAGTCAGATGCTAATTTTGGCAGCTGTCAGTTTTGTGAGTCTTTCAAAGGAAAATGCTTTTTTCCAGTGCTGAGAGTAAAAAAAGAAAAATCTACTCAACTAATTTACTTCCTTTCTTCTTTCAGTGAGTTCTAAATTACCCAGTCAGGTAGGATAAAAATTATACTTCTGTTTTTACAGTTGAATGAACTGGGGCTCAGAGATGTTAAGTAACTTACTTAGGATCACACAGCAATTCAACAGCAGAGGACAAACAAGAATTCACCATGTACCATTTGAAAGACCACTCTGGACTGGCATATGGCAGAGACTTTGTCACTCAGTAACCACATACATCACACAAAAGTCTTTGATAATTATGCTACTGGCAGTGAAAATGATGGCAGAGAACTGTATTGGGCTGTATACACTGTATGGGCATGGAAACACTTGGTGTTAAAAGCCCAGCTCTGCCACTTGCTAATCACACTAACTTGGGCAAATCTTGAGATTTCCCCCATCCCCCCACCATCCAATTCCTGAGTTCCTAACAGTAGGGTTTTAAGGAGCGTACGTGATGATTGAAGGCGCTTGCCCATTATATGGTAGTTCCCTTCTCACACTCCCATAACCTATTATGACTCGGTTTCCTTAACTGTAAACCTCACCTCTGCCATGAAAGCAGCCTCAGACAATATTTAAACAAGCGGTGGGCCTGTATTCCAATAAAATGTGATTTACAGAAACAGGTGGGTCATTTTTTGCTTTGTCCTGGCTTAGGGAAAAGCAGCCCCACTTGGTAATTCATAATAATCCCTTCATCTTTGGCACATGGCGTACATGTTCTCCCCTTTACTCCTCCCAGCCACCCTGTGAATAGATACTATTATTTCTAAGAAGTGTGGAAGCCAGGCTTAGAGCATTTGAGAGGCTCGGCAGGGTTAATCATTGTGGCTGTCTCAAACACCCCTCAAATCTCAGTGGTTCGACACCGGCGAGTTTTCTCCCTTGCACATAGTATGGCCCAATGTGGGTCGGCGGGCCCCCAGCCAAGGATGGGGGGAGGCCATGGTGGGAAGAAGGACTCTGATCCATGCAGTCACTCAGAGAGCAGGGGCTCTGAACCTTTTTGTGACACGAACCCCTTTGGCAGTCTAGTACAGCCTATGGACCATTCTCTGAGTAATGTTTGTAAATGAATAACAAACTACATAGGATTACATAGAAAATCAAATTTGGAATAGTTATCAAAATATTAAAATTAAAAGAAAAAATTGTAATGTAGTAATATGTGTGCTTCTTTATTAGTGCATTATTAAACAGATACAGCAGCCACCCTGATAATTACTATAATTAAAAAGTAGTGATGAGCAAAATTGATATTTTGAGATATGGATGTAATAACTGCAATGTGATATGAAAACATGTCTGATTTCTATTAGACAAGTCACAAGTGCTGTTAACACTGCAATTGTTTGGTGCTTACACTCATACTTGAAAAAATGCTAACTTTCAATTAGAGGTTAGCAAAGAAAAAGAGGTAGTGTTTCCCTTCCCAAGTTCCAGCATCCTCGGACATCTTGGGCACCCAAAGATCTAAGTTTTAGAATCCCTGATCCAATATCTAGATCAGGCCTCAGAATCCTCCACTGGATTCTCTTCTGGCAGGTGGTGGAAGGGAAGGTGTCATGGGTGGCTTAGGGGCCAGGGTCAGAAGGGGTAACATCACTTTACCTCTATCCACCACCAGGTACTAAGGCATAGGATTTACCAATCTGTGGTAAGGGGCAGGGAGGGGCTTGCTGTATGAACTTTCTCTGCATACTGGGAAGGAGAGGAGAACTACATGGCAGTGAGCCCTAGAAGGCTCTTTCACACTAGCAGAGCCAGGATTTGAACTCTGGCTTTCAGGCAAATGGTCAGATCTCTTTCCACTACTCCATGCTGCCTCAATAATGTGGCACATGCCCAAACCATCTCACTTCCTGTAGTCCAGGGTTTCACCACCTCAGCACTATTGACATTTTGAATTACTTGTGGGGGCTGTCCTGTGCATCATAGGATATTTAGCAGCAATTCTGGCCTTTACCCACTAGATGCCAGTAGCACCCCCTAGTGGGGACAGTTGGAGGTGTTTGGAGACATAAAAATGTCTCCAAACACCTCCAAATGTCCCCTGGCAGGAGGCGCTGGGGGTGGATTGTTCCTGGTTGAGAACCACTGTTTTAGTCCCCTTACCTAATCCTTGGTCTTTGGTATCTGGAGTATATCTCTAGAATGTTCAGAACTGCTTAGAAAGAAAAACCAGTGAGACCCTAGAAGTCATGTTGACAATGCGTGATCCTTTTAGACTTGAAAGACTAGGGCACAGAAGCCTCAATATACCTTTTCCTAAACTCCCACTCCTGTACTTTTGCTGGATGTTTATGTCTGGACCAGCCATGCAGTGAGGTGAAGTTAGCTTGGTACCAGCAACTCAGCATTTCATTGGCAACAAGTGAAAGTCAGTAGTGACTGGAGGGACTGCCCAACCCTATTGGGCCAAAGCAGACAGGAAACTGACCAATACAGGTAGTTAAATTTATTATGAACAGAGGGCTGACATATGTTTCTGCTAATGACCACACCACTGCGTATTGACTCAGAGATATTAGAACAGCTCTCCCAGTCACACTACCTTGATTAAATAGTTTAGTCCAGATAATCCTAAAGGTCAATTCCACAGATCATGAGCTGCAAAGAAACCTAGTTTCACGAAATATTAATAGGTTTTCAGAGATGGAGCTATCTTTTGTGCTTATCTATATATGTTTTAGAAACTAAGTAAAATCAACCCAGTTTCCTTACTGCAGGACTTATCAGGGCCTTTAATGTGCCTTGCACTTTTAACTTTCTAAGCAGGGACGGGGCATGCAGTATTACCCACTCATCCCCTTTTCCATAGAGTATCTCCAGAGATTAATATGCTCACAAAATATACTTTATAAAATGCTTCTGGCATCTCTCTAGGCCTCAGTTTCTTCACCCTCACAATGGGGCAGGACTGTCTGCCTCACTGACTATACAGAGCTATTGGCAGAAAAAATGAGAAAACATTTGAGAAAGTGCTTTGTAAACTCTGAAGAGTTATAAATTTTAAAGGGTCATTATTAATGCATATTTATTAATAATTTACTGATAATAAAATCTTCCCTGCGTCACTTAGACATTGAGTTGATGAATATGATAATTGAAGTAACAGAGGCCCTAAGAGGTTAAGTTCTTGCCTAAGGTTGTGTAGCTAGAAATGGAGTCACAGCACAAATTAAGATGACAATACAGACACACTCTGAGCTGAGGAAAGCACTCGGCAATGTCAGTTGCTTTTGTTGTCTGGATGGTTATTATTTTAACCGTAGTGGAAAACAAGGCAGTAGGAAGTCAAATAGTGGCAAAAACCACCCAGCAGTTTGGAAATAATGAGGAAAGGGCACTAAACTGAGTTGGAACTTGGCTTGAGCTCTTCTGCAAGCTACTTGCTTGACCTTTTTTGAGCCTTTGTTTTCCAATCTACAAAGTGGGAGTTTTTAATAACACCTGCCTTCCAGAGTGCTTGGAAGAATTGGAATATCCATGGGGTACCAGGATTGGTACAGCAGGATATAGTGTGGGAGTGGAGACACACTATTTGGAGGAGAAACTTTCACTCTTATCAGGCAATTGCACACAGCTTTTTGGAGAATCCTCTAAAGGCTACAACTTTGTGATGGATAGACCCTATGCAGAGGATGCAACAGTGGCAAAGGGCATGATTCCAGAACTCAAGGTGAAACATGCAAATGACAATGTAAAGCAACATTGACCCAAGGGTGACTCAAGGGGTAGAGAGAGAGTTGCTGAGGTTCTGAGTAGAGCCTAGTGATCTATCTAGAAGGGCTCCCTGTAGGAGGTGGTACTCACACTGACACCTCCCTATTCACATGTAAGTGTAGGCCTAGTCTTCCTCCCACCTCTGGCCCTCACCATGGCTGCCCAGGTGAGTGATCTGGGTGTGGAAGAGGCAAGTGCCTGATGAAGCCAGTGGATTGATGCCAAGACTGCTGAGCTGAAACCTCCCTCCCATTTGAGAATCCCACTGTGAGCAAGGGTAATGAAGCTCCATGTCCTGATGCAATGGCACAATTACATCTCAGCAATGATGCAGTGCTTTAGGCTTTTAAAGTATTTTATAACCATTAATTTCCTGACTGTTGCTATGCCAGAGACTATGATTAGAGGAAGCCCCTTCCTTCAGAGCACAACACTCTTGTTCCTCCCCCAGTGGCATAATTTTTCATCTGTTATATATGACTCTCTTTTTAATCTTTTCTGTCTGCTCTGTGCTTTTCTATTATCTGACTTAGTCTAAGTGAAATTTTAATGCTGATTGAAAATTTTAAAATGTAAATAAATTTTATGCATCCTTATTTCTAAACTGTCCCTGAAGTAAATAATTTAAGACACAAAGTTGTGCTTGCTCTCTCAGGTTATGATGAGCTACTTGGAAGATGGCTAAGCAGGATCCCCTCAACCTGATGGCCCCTACCAGTGCCCTGAGGCCAGCAGAACTGCCTGAGCTTTTTCCTGCCTTTCAAACCAAAGGCCAGAAATCAGCTTGTGAGCGGGCAGGGCCCAGGACAGTATAAAGAGAATCAGGAAAGGATATCTGGATACCTAAAGATAGGACTCCTTAAGCAAAGGAAACTCAAAGTGTCATACTTTTCATACCAGAGGGTGGGAGAAAAATTCAGATAGTTAATTCCCTTCTCTGCCAGCTCTCTTGTAACCTGTATAGTTTTTGAATCTACCCAATGATCCCCTGCCCTGCTCTTAGTGCCTCAGTGCAAGGCGTCAACATTTGTGGATTAGCCTAACAGTGGGGTGCTGGTTTACCAAACAGCTGGAGGTGGAGAGAAACCTTGATTTCTAGTGTTTGTCAATTTTCCATGGTGTAACTACTTCCACTATGGAAAATCTTGAGCTAACAATATGATATCATTAAACGTGGAGTAAGGAAGAGATGCCATTTTATACCATTTTCACCATACAGATAAAATAGATGCTAATAATCTCCAGAGCAGAGATAATCATAAAATGTAATAAAAGAATAAGGAAGTAAAGAATTTTGAAGATGCATTGCTGTTGTTTCAATATAATTAAATTAAATTGAAAGTTTACATAATTTAATTATTAATAATGATGTGTTTGACAACTGGCTTGCAAAATTCCTAAAAATTTAACAATAGGCTCTCACAAGCTGGTACAAGTGGACTCTAGCACCTAAATTGTAGCATACTTTTAGCTATGTCATTGCCCTCCAGCCAAAGGCCACCAGGAACACATCTGCAGTTGAATAAATTTAGTTTATTGCTCCTTCCAATGAGGCAGGATGGATAACATTGGATATCATGAGGCATCTCAGTATGAGGGGCTAGGAAGGACTTATTATAGTATCAAAGCTTGTGTTAGGTGTTTGGAGGAAGGTTCAAGAAAATAGGACATGGCTCTGGACTGTGTGTTGTCAGGAAAGGGGGGTAATTCTGAAACTGAATATATTAGTAAATCTTATCTCTAATACTGGAAGAATGAAGCAAGGTTAAAACTGTAAGAGGTAAAGCAGAATCAGTCACTGACACTAACCAAGGAAGGGGGATGTTTGGTCATTTTTTGTAATTTGGACAATGTTTGTGCTTTATGTCTTTGTTCAGATAGGATTATGAAGTGGCCTTGGTTTTGACTTGACCCATCACAGGCAGAGTGGCCTTGTCTGCTGTGGTCTGTGAAGGGGTTTATGTTTATCTTCAACACGAAGTCCTGGCTGACAGTTTCAGGCCAGCCCCCGGGGGTCAGGGGCCACTTTTCCCTTTCGCAGCTGAAATCCTCACCCCAGTCTTGTGTCACCCAAATGTGTCTTTCCATACTGCCAAACTTTCTAAAACACAGATCCAATCATGTCCCATCCCCACTTAAAACACTCAAACTGATTTAATTTAAATGGAATCCTAATAAAATGGAGGCTTCCAAGTCCTGCTGGAATCTGGTCCCTGCCTCATTTTGAGCATCATCTTTAGGCACACCCTGCTTCACACTTTCCAGCTCCTCTTCCATCGTTTTTCTCCACCATGCCTTTTGCCTGTGCTGTTCCCGTGCTCCCATGTCTTCCTCAGCTTCCCTCAGCCCTCCTACTCCTACTCAGACTCTGAAGACAACCTACCCATCCTTTAAGGCCCATCTCAACTGCCATCTCTCACAGAAAGCCTTCCTGACATCTACCCCCATGTCTATCCAGGCTGGGAACACTCCTTGATACTCCCATAAAGTCAATTAATTCATTCAACAAATATTTCATGAATGGTTTCTTTTCCAGGATTTGTTCTAGGCTCTAAGAATTCAACTAGGAATAAGACAGACATGGTCCCTGTTTTCTTGGATTTCACATTCTGATGGACATTTATTTACTTCCTATTAGTTTCCATTATAAATAATGCTGCAGTAGGTGTTTGTCTGGATATTATTCCTCAAAAACAAACAAACAAACAAAAACAAGAACATAAGTTCAAGAAACTGTGATGCAGATGTAAATCTGAAATTGCCTCCAGAACTCTTTGCTGTAAAGCAAATTGTATGAAATACTTTTTTAAATAATCCCTTAGATCCAAAGTCTATTGGCTCCATTGCTATAGGTTGAAAGGTCAGAAAAAGAAGATTTCAGGAGTTAATTGGGAAATAACAAGCAAGTTGAGTAAATTGCCTAATCTAAACCCATTAGATAAGCGTTTATTACAGTACAAAATCTTGATGATTGTAATTAACACATTTATAGTCTATAGGAAGCTTAAAGACTTCTCTCTATTGACTGAAGTCTTAAAGCCAACAGCCTTTTAAGCAGAGCTGTGGCTGGGCAGCATGTTCCATGGACTGTGGAGTTGGTCACCAAATTCCCTGAGCGTAATACTCCCAAGCCTGGTCTTACATCTCAGAGCTGTTGTGAGAGGAACAGGAGATGACAACTGGAACCTTTCTTTTTTTTTCATTCATCAACTCTATTGAGATACAACTTGCATTCAAAAACATGCACAGATCTTAAGAGGACAATTGGAGGACGTTTTATACATGTTTACACCTGTGCTACCTCCATTCAGATGAAAACAAAGAATATGTCCAGCACCCTGGAAGACTCCTTCATGCCCCATTTCAACCAGCTGCTCCGTATTATAACTTTACCTCTATCACTATTTTGCTTGGACTTCACATAAGCAAAATCATCCAGTATGGACTCTTTTTTTGGTCTGACTTCTTTTACTGGTTATTATATCTGTTAAGATATTCTGATGTTGTTTTGTGAAACAGTAGCTCACTCTTTTTCACTGCTTTATAGTGTTCCATTGTGTGACTATACCCATTCTACCATGATGGACGTTTTTGTTATATCTACTTTTTGGTCATTATGATTAAAGGCACTATGGACATTTTCATATGTCTTTTGGTGAACAACAGGTATAAGCTTTTAGGTGTTTTACAAGTTAGTGGTGAGAACAGCAGACCAAGAGTTAAGGGACCTGGGATCCTTTAGGAGCTCTGCCGTTTCCTCATTATAATTTTATGCAAATCACTTCACATGTCTGGATCCAAATTCCCTCAACAGTGAAATGAATTAGGACTTTTCACTCTGAGAGTTCATGGCTTTTCTAACTAAATATCTGTGTAACATGAAGGAAAGTCATTTCATTTCTCTGGATCTTTGTTTCCTTATCTGTAAAATAAAGTAGTTGAACCAAATGCTCCCCAAGGTCCCTTCCAGCTGTAAATTTCATGTTTCAAGAGAGTCCAGTATTGTCTGTATCACAGATATAATCATTGCTTTCCACAGGGAAACACCCAAGTGTCACGAATATAGCAGTTCTTTCCAAGAGCCACTATTCGGCAAAGGGATTTGGAGGCAGAAGTCACAGATTTGAGTGTCAGCACATGTCTTATATAAGCACCTCTATCTGCCTTGGTTCTTCTCATCTGTAAAATGGGGATAACGAGGTTTGAATTACCTCTCTTTCAAACCTGTTGTATGATATTGTGATCCTCAGCTTCCTCCAACAAGACCACAGCCCCAAGCAGGGAGACACTTACTATCTTGCCAAACCCTGTACCCACCCACTAACACCCAACACAATTCCTGGTATGTGGTCTGGTTGGTACTGAGCAACTATTTCCCGAATGAATGAAAGTGCTTTGAAAACTATACATTGTTATACAAATGTTAACTTTCATTATTACCTCATGTTATATTCCATGTGCTGATGGAGTTAAATATCAAGGTAGATTTATTTGTGCAATTGAAATTATACATTACCTCTCTTGTGCACTAAATCATGCTACTTGTTGAGGGGGTTCAAAACATAAGGCATGGTCTCAGCCCTTGAAGAGATGCACTATCCAATTCAACAAATATTTATTTCCTGAACACCTGTTACTGCACCAGGCATAGTGCCAGGTGCTAGTAATAAAAGTATAAATAACACATAATTCATTTTGTTTTTCTCATCGTTGTTTGTTATAGTTTCCATTAATTTACTTATTTGGTGAGTTTTTCCCCCAAATGATCCACCAAAGGCATGCATAATCTATAGGGAAGACAGACAAGTAAATAGATTATTAACAATCCCTTACAACTGGTTTTTCATGGAAGTGTGAATGGAGCTCTATGGGAACAAAAGTGGGGACACCCAAAGAGAAAGCCACCCAAAGTATGTCACATTTAATCAAGCCTTAAAGGATGAGTAGAAGCCAGCCATGTTGATGCAGCCTCTTGTCTCTCTGCTTCGCTCTTTTGTCCCTCTCTGATCTCAGCTCTGCAAAGCTGCTAGGAATCTTCTAAAGGAGAATCCATGTTGCACTCCCACGTAAAACCCTCAATGATGTCTCACTGCTCTCAGAGGAAAACCCAAGCTCCTGAACAAGCCACAAAGCCTGGAATGTTCTAGATCCTGCCTCCTGCTCTGCTCTCAGCCTTGCTCATTATGCACAGGCGGCCTCCTTTCTGCTCCTGGTCCACAACAAGCTCTTTCACTCCTATAAACCTTGCCTCTGCTGTTCCCTCTGCCAAGAGAGCTATTCTCCACACTCCTTGCATAAACGGTTTATTTTCATCCTTCCAATCTAGCTTAGCTGCTCCTTCCTCTTATTTACTCAGCCTTAGTGTTTCTCAGTCCAACATGCACATTAAAACTATCTGGCAAATGAAACATCTAGAAAAAGCAAATCTGTAGAAAGCAGATCAGGGGTTGCCTAAGGCTGCGGGTGAGAATGGGGAGTTACTACAAATGGGCAGGAGGGATTTTTTAGGTGATAGAAATGTTCTAAAACTGACCTGTAGGAATAATTGCACAACTTTGTAGTTTACTAAAAATCATCAAACCATATGCTCACAATGGGTGATATAAATTATACCTCAATAGAACTGTTTTTTAAAATTACCTGAGGAGCTTTTTAAAAAAATACCGGTACCCCACTCTTAGAAATTCTGGGGATGAGGCCTAAGCACCTATAAGTTTTTAAAGCTCTCCAGGTGATTCTGATGTACAGCCATAACTGAGAACTGCTACTCTGTCTTATCAACATGTTTATTGCTTTCATAACAATAATTATCTTATTTATTCAATTGCTTACTTGGTTATTGTCCTGACAGCACATAGTGAAATTTCCCTAATAGAAAGTCTTTTACTGGATCACCTTTGAATCTCCAGCATCTAAGCACATAGTAGCTTCTTAATATATGTTTATTAAGTAAATGAATGGAAAAGTGGAGGATAGAGGGAAAGTCCTTGTTAAGGCACAGAAACACAAGAACATGGTGTGCTAACATGGCACGTTATGCCAAGAATGGCAAATATAGAACTGGAAATATATGTCTGTAAGAATCATTCAGTCATTGCTGAAAGGGACTGCTGAAACCACAGGTCCAGTGAGATGGTCACATAATCCTGTGAAGCAATGTGGAAAGACTCCAGACACAGGAAATAGAGGCGTTCAGTAAAGGAGCCCAGAAATATGGAATGGAAAGTCTGGGAATGTACTGTCTCTCCCCTTCCTGACACCCTTTCACCTGTAGGAAAATTTAGATTTGAGGATTTAAAGAACTTATGTCACTATCTCAAGTTATCTGCACTCCTATGTTCAGTGCAGCGTTATTTACAACACTTGAGACGTGGAAACAACCTAAGTGTCCATCAACAGATGAATGGGTAAAGAAAATGTGAAATAAAGATACAATGGAATATTATTCAGCCATAAAAAATGGAAACACTGCTGTTTATGACAAAATGCATGAACCTTGAGGGCATTATGCTATGGGAAATTAATCAGCTGGAGAAAGACAGATATTGTATGAGCTCACTTAAATGTGGAATCTAAAAAAAACCAAACTCATAGAAACAGAAAACAAATTGGTTGTTGGCAGGGGCAGGGGGTGAGGTGTGAGGAAAATGGGTGAGGGTGGTCAGAGGGTACAAACTTCCAGTTAAAAGACAAAAAAGTTCTGGGGATGTAATATACAGCACGATGACTATAGTTAACAATACCACATGGTACATTTGTAAATTGTTAAGTAGTAGATTTTAAAAGTTCCCACCACACACACAAAACTGTAACTATGTGAGGTGATGGATATGTTAACTAACCTTATTGTGATCATTTTGCAATATACATATATATAAAATCATTCTGTTTTACACCTTAAATGTGCACAATGTTATATGTCAATTATATCTCAATAAAGCAGGGAAAAAAAGACATTATGGCAAAAAGAAGGTTAAAGAAAATGCTCTTATCTGTAAACCTATGGAAACCCTATGGGTGTTTTGCATTCACTGAGATACGTATTTTTTTTTTTTTTTTGCGGTACGCGGGCCTGTCACTGCCGTGGCCTCTCCCGCTGCGGAGCACAGGCTCCGGACGCGCCGGCCCAGCGGCCATGGCTCACGGGCCCAGCCGCTCCGCAGCACGTGGGATCTTCCCGGACCGGGGCACGAACCCACATCCCCTGCATCGGCAGGCAGACTCTCAACCACTACGCCACCAGGGAAGCCCGAGATATGTATTTTTAAAATAGATCTTTATTGGAACATAATTGCTTCACAATACTGTGTTAGCTTCTGTTGCACAACAAAGTGAATCAGCCATATGCATACACATGTCCCCATATGCCCTCCCTCTTAAGCCTCCCTCCCATCTTCTCTATCCTGTCCCCCTAGGTCATCGCAAAGCACCAAGCTGATTTCCCTGTGCTATGCTGCTGCTTCCCGCCAGCCAACTATTTTACATTTGGTAGTGTATATATGTCGATGCTACTCTCACTTTGCCCCAGCTTCTCCCTCCCACCCCATGTCCTCAAGTCCATTTTCTATGTCTACCTCTTTATTCTTGCCCTGCGACTAGGTTCATCAGTACCATTTTTTTTTTTTTTTTTTAGATTCCATATATATGTGTTAGCATATGTCACAGATGAAGGAGAAAGTTCAAAACATACATTTTTAATTAGTAAAAATGGTCTAGAAAGTTTTCAGGCTCTTCTCTCTTCATTTTCAATTAGATGTGTGTAACTTCATTTTGCATTATTGCAGGTAATTCTCTCCTAGGAAAGCAAATTTACTTTTTTCTCTTTGGTGCTCCATCCAAGTTAGAAGGGTGCAGATGAAACTTCGGCCAAGTCTTGGTGAGGACTGAGAGTACAGAGAGAAACAAAGGCTTATTTCAAAAAGAAAAACCTAAAATGTCCAAACTGAGGTCAAAAGTTGACTCTGAACAGGCTGCAGGGGCAGGTTTCAAAGGAGAGGGCCCATAGACAGAAATGGAAGTCTAGGACTGGGGAGATAAAGAGCATAGGATAAGCAAGATGGGATAGAACTCACCCAGAGCTAAGCAAGAGAGTAGCTGCCTTTCTTTCCTACATATGTGATTCCCATTTGGTACTCTTTATCCCAATTCCCTGCCTTAAAAAAAGACTTTTGTGCTAGTTCATGTTACTACAGACCACTTGGGCTGAAAATTAAGAAGTAGGAACACAAGAAGGATAGCTAACAACAAACTGATTTATTGAACCAAGTTAATGAAAACCATCCAGTTATATTTTGGAAGATGTCTGTGACCAATAGAGCTTTTAACTTTTAGTAACAGTTGATAGTCAAGCAAACAACTGTGTGAAGAGTTATTTAGCAAAACCATAGGTCAGTTTTAGTAACTCCTAGTGTGTGACATCATAGAAGACAATCCTTCTAATTTCTATGCCTGAGGAGTTTGAATACAGGTGATTGTAAAGCTACTTAAGGTCATAAATATGTAAGCTAAGAAGAAGAGGTTTCCCAGTATAGCCCTTTGTTAGCAAATATAATTATCTGACTTTTTAGAAGAGGATGCACACTGCCCTTAGGTCTCCTAGTGGAATTGCGATGCAGATTTTGTCTATGTCAGTAACTAAGAATCTGCAACTTAAATTCATACCAGGTCAAGTTAAAAGCCAAGAAGAGGTCAATGAAAGCAGCAAAGATTTTGTATTATTCTTGAAAAGTTTTTCACAAACAATAACAAGTATAACAGCTGTCGAAAGCAGATTAATTTTGCCTAAAAAAAAGCCCATTTGCTCCTCAAGAAAAATATTAGCATAAGAAACCCTGACCCGTTGTTAAGAAAGAAACTTTTTATGTTTTGTATATCCAAGCTCTATGGATATGTGATATCCAACAAATTTTTTATAGGGAGTTAAATCATACCCTCTACAAAGATGGGTAAATTATACACCAAATCCATTCAGATGCGATAATGCCATGATATTTGTGAGGGTAAACAGGTTGGCAAGGGTCAAGTCTGCCACTCAGAAAGGACTTGACCTCTTCCTGGGGCCAGGGAGTCTTTATCTGTTAATTAGATTATGCTAACAGTTTATTAATCAGATTGTGGTATGTGGATTACCAAGCAAGAAGCATATTTACACCTAATGCTGAAAAGATACCTCCCAGTGCATGACTAAGAATGCAGCCAGGAAGGCAATCTGTGACTCTACCTAAGGTTCCTCCTAGAGCAAGGTGGCCAAGGTCTTTCCTTTCTTTTTTCTTCCACCACCTGCCTTCACATTCCTCCATATTTTGAAGGCTAATGAAAGAAACTGGTCTGTTGTGGAAGTAACTCAAGCATTTTAGATTTTAATGCTTCTGTCTTCTCAAGACTTCTGTAACTGTTCACAAGAAGATGTTTACCTGATCCAAATTAAGAGATGAACCAACAACTCTAGTCACTTGCAAAATTTCAGTCGTCAGAATCTATGAAGGTGACAAGAGAAGAACATTGGAAGCAGAAATATGGGCAGAAATAGGTCACAAATTAAGAATGATTGGCTAATCCTGTGTGGCAGATGCTATCATCAATGAGTTTGGGTTCTTATTATCTTTTTTTCTGCAGATCCATTTCTAGAAATTTGTATTTTTGAATAGGCTTGATATTGGAAGAGGTAAGTTCAGAAAGAGTAAGAATTGTTTAAAAATCATTATAGATAACACTGACCTAGCACTTAGTATATGACTGGCAACATTTAAAATTTTCTATAAGAATTCATTTATTTGTTCCCCATGATAACTCTATGAGATAGGTACTGATTAGTATGAAGAAACTGAGACACAGAGAGGTTTAGTAACTTGGTCAAGATCACACAGCCAGTCAGTGTCTAAGTCAAGCTTTGAACCAGACAGCCTAGCTCCTAGGTCTATACACTTAACTACTGCATGTTTCATATAAAATACAATGTGGAAGAAAATCTCTTTTATTATTGTTGTTTTGCCTGCTTTTTATTCACTGACAAGTGGAAAGACGCTAGAATCGTTGTAACTTAGTAACTTACAACTGAATTTCTGGTGAAAGCTAAAAACATTGAAAAGTAAATTTAATTAGTTCACTGGTAATTATTGTCTGACTAAATTATACTTTAAAATTTAATATACCAATCACCACATAATTAGCAAACCTAGTTGTAGGGTGGCCTTATGCTCCTAAATTGACTAAAACTGGTGCTTAAAGATTTCTGCTTTTCTTAAAATGTTGTATTTCTTTGCTTATTCCTCCACACCATTTTTCCCCCAACACCAATAAATAAATAGAGATAAGGTAGAAAAAGTAGAAATAAACCAAAAATTTTCAATGACTTGAAATCTCCATAAATTTTTCATTGTCACATTAAATCGTATAGCTGAGAGAGAGAGATACAGAAATCAGGATTTAGAGGAAACAGGCAGTCAAAAGGAAATGAGGTCTCTAGCCAAGCCCTGGAATACAGGAAGGCAGGGAAGGATGAAGTAGTAGGGGAAGCTGCCAAGTTCCACCTGCCATTTAGGGACAGTGAAGGCTCAGGGAGGGGAGACTCAGTCTCAGGAGGATGGAGGGCAGGGCTACTTCTGCTTCAGGAAATCTTGGACAGAGTTCTCCAACCTCATCAGCTTTTCAGAGCCAAACCTCAAACTCACCTTCCTGAACAGGCCTTTCAGCTAGACTGTCTTAGTTTCCTACCAGTTCAGAGGTTTGAGCACTATTCATTCTCTGTTACAATTTCAAGAGATGTCAGGGAAAGTAAGGGAAAAACTGGCTTGTACTGCAACAGGCTTATCCGCCATTTAAACCAGGAATCGCACGTTAATCCTTTAGCCAGAAGGGTGTCTGTGCATGACTGGCAGGGTCCTGAGATGTTAGGCTATGAGTCTTACTGTCTGCTACTCTGCATTTAATGTCAGTAAGATGGCTGTTTCATTGTTATTGGTGAAGTGATAGGGCACTTAAATATGGGAAGATTCAGCAGAACCTGAAAGCAGATATAACTTGGTTACTTGAAAGCAGGCAAAGGTTGCAGAATTGTGCATAGGCTGCTAGGTATCCTGTCCTAATGGGCATAGAATGGAGGTGGCTGGGTGTTTCCTCACCACAGCTTCCAGTATCATCTGCACATTAACTGGTGGTGGGGACACTCTATGGATGCCCCTAGCCATCTGCCCCTCAGACTGAATCCAGACTCAGCAACCCCCTCTCAACTTAGACTTAATCTTCAGATGCCCTTTGGTGCGTGTAGGGAGCACTTCTGGGTTTTCAAGATTTCAGGTACAAGTCCTCCCTCTAAGCAGAGCCTGCAGAGTACATTAGGCTGAGTTCAAAGGCACTGGACTGAGGAGGAAGAGTTTTCCCAAGTGGAGATCATCTTTCTTCTGCAGTGCCAGGGATGGATTGTGCTAGGCACTTGTGAGGACCACATAAGTTGAAATATTTGAACAGTGCATGGCACTAAGTGAGCAATGTATAAGAGATCACAATTGTTATTACTTCATTTATAAGTGAGAAAATGAAGCCTCAGGGAAATTAAATAATTTGCCTCACTGACATGTGACAAAAAGCAAAACTAGGATTGAGACCATGTGTGACTGATTCCAAATGTTTCCCTTCTAGGATGCTGTCTCCCTGAGGGAAACTAATGAGAAGCATAAATAGCAGACCTAGTGGCCCTACCATAAGACCAGCCCTGATAAAAGCATAGGTACGCGTGATCAGTAATACTGCATGTTTTCCAGTTGAAGTTCTGAAGCAGCTTCTGAATCCTTCTCAATGTGGCATGCAAAGCAGCCACTTCCCATCATTTAGAATCCTGATGAAAAGTGAAGCTATTTGCCACCTCTGAGTTGGGATAACCAACTATTACGTATCCACCCTCTGGGGACCACGCCTTGTAATCCTTCCCTGAAGCTTAATCAGTTGTGGTCCTTTGGGCTTGTTCTCTGAGTAGTGTCTCCAGTAGGGTTGAAATTAAGACTTCAGAATGACAGTCTCACACATTTCAAGTACAAGTACTGTTATGAGAATTATACATCTCAAACACCATGATCAAAGCTTCCTGATGTCACTGGGCTAGATACATTTCATAAAACATGGATTGTCTTGCACTAGAATGCCTTCTTCATATCTCAATGTAATTTTTGTGGAGTTATACCCTAAATCTGGAATCATTCAGAACAAAATGCCAGCCCCAGGAGAACTATCATAAAGTAGACATGACATCCACAACGTTACTCACTGCTCTCTCAAGATTTTGTTTCTGAGAAAGAGTGCTTCTCTTCACTCTTTTTTATTAATTGCTTTTCCTCACAGGAACATTCTATAGTTCACACAAGGTTTGTATATAAGGAAGATAGAACTGAAGAACTTGGGTTTTTTTTTTCCTCTTGTGTGAAAATTAGAAAGTACATTTATGCTGTTAAGAAAGTGCAGGAAAGCCTCTGCCTATGATGAAGTTATTCTCTTATCTGTACTAAGGGAGGCTGGTAAATTTCTCCACTTCCCAAGGGGAACTGCAGATTTACCGACAACCGAAAGATGGATGGCTAGTACTTTTATTCATTCCATTGTCTGTCAGTCAACTGCTCTGACTGCTCATTACCCCACCAAAAGTGAAAAAGTATGTGGTTTTTCACTCTCTCCTCCGTGGAAGCTGCCACCGGGAGCCAGGTGTCTCTCACCACAACAAAGTCCTCTCCTTGTTTATCCCAGTCACATCCCATCATGGGGGAGAAAAAAGATGCCCGAAGGGCTTTGGAGGTGGAAATGACCTCCAGTCCTTGAGAGAAAGGAAGGCTTGAATAAGCCCTCCCTCCCTACAATGAGACAAGAGATACTCAGGCAGTTCAGGGACACCTAGGACAGGGCTACAGTGGGAATGGCATGGCAGGTTAGACCAGCGAGGGTAGGTACTTAACCCGGTCACACTTGAAGTTGATGGAGACTGGGAGTCAAGATTGGATATCCAAAAACCGTTAATTTAGGAAAGGTGTGTGAGCATAAAAATTGAATCTGGAAGAAAGAAATATCTGTCTTTTTGTTGTATAGATTTAATTTCAGATGCTACAAACATTTCTTCAATGTGCACCATATTTTATTGGTTCTAAGACATATTTTTCTACAATTGAACATCTCTGAAATCAGAATACACCTTATAACTAATTATCTGTCATAGTTAACTTGGCAGTATTTTTTCTTTCTCAGTGATACATAAGATAATGGTGCATATTACAATCTGCAGCATCACAGATTTCATGAATTATGGTTAACATGGACAAGTACTATGCTGGTACCTTCACAGGAATTATCACATTTAATTTATTTTTTCTGGTAGAAGCTTTATTGAGATACCATACAATTCACCCAATTAAAGTTCACAATTCAATGTTTTTTGTATATTCACAGAGCTGTGTTACATCACCACAATTTTAGAACATTTTTATTATCCCATAAAGAAGCCCTTTACCCATTAGAAGTCACTTCCATTTCACCCAGCTCTAGGCAACAACAAATCTTCTTTCTAACCCTATAGATTTGCCTCTTCTGGACATTTCATATAAATGGAATCGTATCATATGTGGCCCTTTGTGTTTGGCTTCTTTCATTTAACATGATATTTTCAAGGCTCACCCGTGTTGTAGCATGTATACTGATTAATTCCTTTTTATGGACAAGTTATTCTATTGTATGGGTATACTACATTTTATTTATCTATTAACCAATGATTGATAATTGAATTATTTCCACCCTTTGGCTCTTATGAATAATGTTGCTATGAACATCCATGTATGAGTTTTTGTGTGTACTTATGTTTTCATTTCTCTTGGGTATATACCTAAAAGTGGAATTGCTAGATCAAATGGCAACTCGATGTTTAACTTTTTGAGGAAATACCAGACTGTTTTCCAAAGTGACTGTGCCAGTTTACATTCCAACAAACAACATATGAGGGTTCCACTTTCTCCATATCCTTGCCAACCCTTGTAATTATCTGACTTTTTGGTACTAGTCACCACAGTAGGTGTGAAGTAACATCTCATTGTGGTTTTGATTTCATTTCCCTGATGACTAATGATGTTAAGCATCTTTTCACCATGTGTATTGGCCATTTGTATACCTTCTTTGGAGGACATTCAATTCATTTGTTGTGACAAACATTTATTGAGCCTTTACCATATTCTCGGCATGTAGGAGACTGATTGCATTAATGGCCCCAATTCTTCACTGCTCTCTGTATTCAAACCCTTTGCCAACTAATTTGGTACTTGGTAGTACCAGTTTGGTAGTACCCTCCCATTTGGACTCAAAACTTAGCCATATGTCTTGCTTTGTCCAATGAGATGTTAGGAGACCATAACCAAGCTAGCCTGCTGAAGGATGAGACATGTGGTGAAGGGCTGAGTTGCCCCATCGTCCCAACCAATACTATCCTAGATCAGCCGATAGCCAGGTAACCCCCAGACATGTGAGTGAACCCAGAAAATTTGGCAGAGCTGTAGCTAACCACAGACACATAAAAAAATTCAGCTCAGATCATCTGAACCCCTAAGACTCACGAGCTAAATAAATGTTTAATGTTACCTGCCACTGAGTGTTTATAATTGTTTGGTGGCATTATTATGGGACCACATGATTAATACAAGACAGTATCTTAAGTACTGAGCATAGAAAAATGAAAGACACAGTTCCTGCCCTCAAGGGACCATACTGAATTAGAGAAGGCAGAAAAAAGTGCCATAGAGTAATAATATAGTTCAATCTGTGCTGTGAAAGACACTTGGACATCCTATGGCCAAATAACCATCACTGTCCATTTTGCAGAAGAGGCTTTAGGAGCTTGAGTAACAAAGCTTCCTGCTGTTCCCACCAATTTCTCCACCTTGTGCATTTGACTCTCTCCCTTGATATTCAGAGAAACATATCCTGTAACTACATCATTTTCTTCCTGGAGCCATTAAGAATGTTTGGCAATGGGCAGAGTTGGCATAAAATTTCAAATATGAATCTTGTTTACTCAAATTAGTGTACTAGCATAACTTTTTTTTTTAAGTCTTTATTGGAGTATAATTGCTTTACAATGGTGTATTAGTTTCTGCTTTATAACAAAGTGAATCAGGTATACATATACACATATCACCATATCTCTTCCTGCTTACATCTCCCTCCCTCCCATCCTCCCTATCCCACCCCTCTAGGTTGTCACAGAGCACTGAACTGATCTCCCTGTTTTATGTGGCTGTTTCTCACTAGTTATTTGTTTTACATTTGGCAGTGTGTATATGTACATGCCACTCTCTCACTTTGTCCCAACTTACCCTTCCTCTTCCCAGTATCCTCAAATCCATTCTCTAGTAGGTCTGAGTCTTTATTCCCATCCTGCCCCTATGTTCTTCATGCCCATTTTTTTTTTTTTT
>RJWK010038352.1:0-20834 GCA_004363435.1 Platanista minor
AGGATCAGTGATATATATATATATATATATATATATATATAAGGATCAGTGGTTGCCAGGGGTTGGAGGGATAAATAGGCAGAACATAGAGGGTTTTTAGGGCAGTGAAACTACTCTGTATGCTACTATAATGGTGGATACACGACATTATACATTTCTCCAGACCCACAGAATGTATAACACCAAGCGTGACCCCTAATGTAAACTATGGACCTTAGTTAGTACGTGTGCATACTGGTTCATCAATTGTAACAGATGTGGTGTATTTGTGCAAGATGTTAATAACAGATGAAACTGTGGGGCAGGTATTGGGAATTCCCTGTATTTTGTCCTCAGTTTTCTGTAAACTTAAAACTGTACTAAACACTAAAGTGTAGCATTTTAAAACTAACAATAACATACAGCGAGACAAAGGGGTTTGGACATACCTGCCCAGGTGAGCAGATCCTGCATGGTGACCCCTCAGACCGCCACTGGGTACAAAGAAAGAATGTGCATCCAGGAGAGAGGGCTTTTCACGGCTTGTTTCCCTAAAGGAATCTTAATGTCTTCTCACGTTTAATTTTACAAGCAGGTGATCCATGGCATTCGCTCCAAATGGGAAGGGCTGTTGTATAGCGCGAGGTTCCCAGTGACAGGTCCACCCCTGGAAAACCTACGCTGGGAAGCCAGCTGTACGGCGGGACATTTAGGAAATGCAGGCCATCACGGGTTGCCCTGCACTCCCCTTCAGCACGTCTCCAGTGTGGACGCGTGAAAAGGCGCCATCAATCAGGTACTCGAAACAGGAACACCCTGAGGACAAGTCAGGGCAGGCGGCGTCTGATGGGCAGAAGCCCATGCCTGGGGTGGTGATTAGGCAAATGACCAAGGAAGGAGTGTACCAAGCCCTGAAAACCCCGAGCTGCACCCTCCCCGTCCACGCCCAGGCTTATCTGCAGGCATCGGGGCGGAGGAGTGATGCAAACATGAGGCTGGAAAAAGAAAAGGGCTGAATCAACTCCAAAGTGTAACCTGCCAAGTCCTGGAAGGTGAATTCCAGGTAAGGAGGTCAGCTCAGGACACACGGAAAAAATGGGTGGCCTGATTACCCAGACAGAGAGATGTCTCTACCTGGAGCTCCAAGACCTTGCAACACCTGCATCCTGCATCACTCGGCACACGGCATCCTTGTCAGTCCCCTGCAGGCCAAACGGCTTCACCCAGTGGCCAAACTATCACCCAGATGAATAGCTCTACATGGAAACACACAGCGGAGGACAAGGGCAAGTGGTCCACTCGTGGTGGCCGTGATCAGTGCCACATTCCTGGACAGCTGTTTGGCAACCTGCATTCAATGCCTTTGACTCCTCATCCAACATATCAGAAGGCATCGGGGGAAAAGTAAGTAAGTGTTTAAGATACAAATACAAGGGCACCGAACACACAGGATAACGAAACACAAGCCATTGATGAGAAATTAGGCAAATACCCTGGGATATCCTGACAACAGAAGCGTATGTAGCCATAAAAATAGGGACTTCTCTTTATTACAAAGAAAGACGTCCAACTAGACAGAACTTGGAAGAGTTTGTTCATGGATATATATCTCTAATGGATATATACATACAACCCGGGTGGCAGCTGGGGTCTTTCTTCCTCATGGGGTCATGTTCTGGATGTGAAGGAGCCATACCCTTCCCACGGGCTGTGGAGGCCCTAGAGCCCTCCCCAGCTCTCGGTACTCTCAGGGGTCTTGGGGCACATGTGGTTCCCTCTGCTGCGTTCTTGTCGCTATGAAAATAACATGAAGGGTTATAACCCGCCATGTTTCTACTGCCTTCACTGTGTCCCACTGACAGAGGTGTGCAATGCCATCTTTGTCCTCCCACACACGTGCACACAGGTGTGTGTGTGTAACAGATTGTCCTGGGGACAGAACACACTACAATGTACAAGCCAGTGTCCCTACGAGACCCTGGGCCATCAACACCCACCCAACTCCCATCTGTTGAGATGCCTGAGCTGCTTTCTGTCTTTTTCCACCTGCCTTTCTCTTTCTGTTTCCCTACCTTCTCCATCTCTCCCCATCTCCAAGCGTTGCTCTATTTCTAGGTTCTTTCCAGGACTCTGAGTTCAGATTCAAATTCTCCACTTATTAACTGCATGATGTTAAGAGGCTTCCCGAAACCCTTTGTGCCCTGGTTTCCTCACGTGTAAAAAGGGAATAGGGATAATATCTCCTTCCTAGGAGAGGACCACGTGAATCCATACACGTAAAGTGTTTAAAACAATACCCGCTACAGAGCAAGTATCCAACACGATGCAGCTATGTACTCTAATGATCATCATTTCTAACAAAAAGCGGTTTGGTTATCTGTTTTGCTGAAGCCCTTTATTCTAACTTCAGTAGCTTATTAAAGAGGAGCTACACATTCTGGTTTGCCACAGACCATTCTAATTTATCTTTTTTTTTTTTTTTTTTTTTGGGGGGGGGGTGTGCCCTGAGGGTACTTCTCAAATTTCAACATGCACGGATGCAGACCTCAAAGAGAAAGTGACAACTGGTTGGGCTGAGGAGTCAAAGGTCAGAGTCTGGGGCCCCTAGGGCAGCTGGAATGGAGGCGCACAATCCAAAATGAAAGGCCACAGGGGCGGGAGCTGAAAATTCTGAGTAGAAAATCCCATCGAAACCTCAGCAGACTAGTGAACTGCAGAAACACGGCAAGACACCAAGAAGTTCAGGGGCAAACTGCAGCTGGAAGGTTGAAAGATGTGAGCAGAGAAATTTCAGCCACTGCCTGGTGCTGGGGAGACAGGATGACATTTGCATCTTGCCAAGTTGCAGGGGCTCAGTGAACAGCTCAGAGTCTCGCCTGAATCCTGAGATGGGCTATGTCTTAGAACAAAGGATTGAGATTGAGAGCTTCATATCTTAAGATTGAGAGCTCCATCCAAGGCCCAAGGGCAGAACTGAAATAGACTCATCATAACAAGACGTGAAGCCAAGGTAACCCACCACTGATATCACTGTCCGCTACAAAGCTCAACATTCTTCAGAGGAAGATAACAGAACCCAAAATCTCTACAGTGGATCAACCACAATGTCCAATACACAAAAAAATGACTAGACATGCAGAGAAATGGGAAAATGTCACCTGCTGTCAAGAAGGAAAAAAATCAATAGAAACAGACCCAGAGACGACGTAGCTGTTAGAAGGAAGAGACAAGAGCTTTCAGATAACAATAATGAATTGAAGCATTTACAGGAAAAGATGGAGGTCAAGGGTGAAGAAAGGAAGAACATCAGGAGAGACACGTAAACTAAACATAACCAAATGGAGGTCCTAAAACTGAAAAATACAGTTAGTTTTGAGGACAACAACAATCCAAGGATGGGATTCCAAGTGTACTACACACAAATGAACAAAAATTTGGTGAACTTGAGATAGTTCAATAGAAACCATTCAAGCTAAAGCACAGAGGAAGAAAAGAAAGCTGGATAAAATGAACAGAGCTCAATGAAATGTCAGACAGTGTCACGTAATCTACCATATGCGTAACTGTGGACTGACAGGAAGGTGGAAAGAACAAAGCAGGAAAAGTATTTCAAAAATATTGGCTAAAAAACTGTTCAAATTTTATCAAAGCTTCCTGCCCCACGGCTACAGGGAGCCTTTTAAACCCAAGTAGGATAAACACAGGGAACCACACATAGGCATATTATCAAAATTCTGAAAACAAGTTAAAAAAAGAAGAGGAAAGAAGGCACCTTATATTCAGGAAATAATGATAATAATTACAGCTGATTGCCTACCTGAAACAATGAAGGCCAGAAGTCCAGGTCACAACAACTTTAATATCCTGGGGGTAGGGCAGTGTTTTCAACCCAGAACTCTACGTGCGTGGAAAATAGCTCTCACAAATGAAGGCGGAATAATGCCACCTGCAAACACTTCGGACCATGTGAATCTCCCACCCTGCTCTGAGGAGAGAGTGAAACTTTCCTCTTCAGGAAAAGGTTTTAAAACAAAACCTGCAATAAGTGAAAATAAATATTTATCTTCAAGGGACTGCAGTACCTTATGGAGCCTCCAAGTATCTGTTAGAAAGTGGATCTAAGCGATTTCTAACATGCTAACGTCATGGGCTCTGCACACCCCAAACCACGCCTCACAGAGATAATAACACGGAGAGGACCACAGATGTGTGCAGAGCTGGGCATGGGCTGGCCAAGCCAGCCACTGTTCTCATCAGAACCTTGACAACAATTTCAGAGGCAATGTCCTTTTCACTGAAGGAGAAGCCTCTTCCAGGAAACGTTAACCTCTGGGGGGTCTCACGTAAGTGTCTGAAATATCATTACATGATCCTTCAAGTTTTATTTTTTTAAAAAACCTTTCTTACTATGTGCTTATCTTCTATAACGACTAAAGACTACTTCATTTCCCCCCAGGAGGAAAAATATCGTAGAACTAACATTTCCAGAATAACTTTTAGAGACCGTCACACGAGCAGGTTCTCTAAGTACCAAGTTTAAAAGCACGGAGCGCCTTCAGGTGCGTTAGAAGGGAACGGGCAAAATGAATTTCCTCGGCGATGATTCCTCCCCACAAGTGAAAAGAGGAGAAACACGGAACAGGATAACAGGACAATGCAGGAGGGAGTGAAAATGTTGCACAAATTATTGGTGGGGGAAATAGAACTTTGGACGCATGATGAGAATGAAAATTCTTCCCTGTGGATTTTTTTTTCTTCTGTTGTTATTCCTGTAAGTATTTATAGACGAGCTAATAAGGAAACTAGGCAGGCAATCCCCTCTCTCATGGAAGTCACCTTGATGGTGCTTCCAAAGGTTAACATTAATCATTCCCGAGCCTGAGAAACGAAGAGACCTTCACAGGGAGAACACGGGGCGAGCTGTGATAACATTCAATGTTCACCAAGGGCTGTGCTGCGCCTTCGTCCCTTCAGAAAAGACACGATGACCTTCTAAACTTTGTCTTTTTCCCTTGTTAATAGAATTGACTTGCCGAATGCCATTTTTTAAAATTTTTTTAAATTTTTTTTTCCATCTTTATTGGAGTATAATTGCTTTAAAATTGCCTTTTTATTTTAAATTGCAGTAGGGATGATTTACAATGTTGTGTTGGTTTCAGGGCTACAGCAAAACCATTCAGTTATACATACACATGTATCTATTCCTTTTCAAATTCTTTCCCCATGATAGGTTATTACGAGATATTCAGTAGAGTTCCCTGTGCTCTACAGTGGGTCCTTGTTGGTTATCTATTTTATATATAGTCGTGTGTATATGTTCATCCCAAACTCCTAATTTATCCCTCCCCCCTTCCCCTTTGGTAACCATAAGTTTGTTTTCTATGTCTGTGAGTCTGTTTCTGGTTTGTAAATAAGTTCATTTACATCATATTTCAGAGTCCACGTATAAGTGCTATCTTATGATATATGTCTGTCCCTGTCTGGCTTACTTCACTTTGTATGATAATCTCTAGGTCCATCCAAGTTGCTGTCGATGGCATGATTTCTTTCTTTTCTTATGGCTGAGTAATATTCCATTGTGCATATGTACCACATCTTCTTTATCCATTCATCTGTCGATGGACACTTAGGTTGTTTCCATGTCTTGGCTATTGTATATAAACAGTGCTACAATGAACATTGGGGCGCATGTATCTTTTCAAATTATGGTTTTCTCCAGGCATTGTTAAACCTTCTAATTGCCCACAGGAAATCATCTGTCTGTATGAACACCTGTCTAGTGTCTGTCTATCCAGGCATGCCTGCTCACTGGGTACCTCAGGACACCAAGTTAAAGATGGAAGGGGGACATTCCACAAAATTCCTGGCCAGCACTCTGCAAAACTGTCAAGGTCATCAAAAAACACGAAGAGTCTAAGAAATGATCACAGCCAAGAGGAGCCTAAAGAGATGGGACAACTAGATATTACTGTAGCATCCTGTATGGGATCCTGGGACGGAAGAAAGACATTAGATAAGAGCTAAGGAAATTCAGGAAAAACATGTGGTCTTTAGTCAGGGATCATAGACCAATAAGGTGCTTTCACTGTGAGACACGAACTTAACATAAGATATTAATGATGGAGAGAACTAGCCATAGGGTATGTGGGAACTTGGGAACCTTCACAACTCTTCTGTAATCTAGAATTGTTCCAAAATTAAAAGTCCATTTTTTTTTCAAAATTCACTTATTAAATCATTCACCATCACGTCACAACTGTCAGAGTGGCTGTCATCAAAAAGACCACAAGGGCTTCCCTGGTGGCGCAGTGGTTGGGAGTCCGCCTGCCGATGCAGGGGACGCGGGTTCGTGCCCCGGTCCGGGAGGATCCCACGTGCCGCGGAGCCCGTGAGCCATGGCCGCTGAGCCTGCGCGTCCGGAGCCTGTGCTCCGCAACGGGAGAGGCCACAACGGTGAGAGGCCCGCGTACTGCAAAAAAAAAAAAAAAAAAAAAAAAAGACCACAAATAACAAATGCTGGAGAGGGCGTGGAGAAAAGGGAACCCTCCTACACTGTTGGTGGGAATATTAAGTTGGTGCAGCACCTCTGGAGAACAGAATGGAGGTTCCTTAAAAGTAAAAAGAGACCTACCATGTGATCCAGCAATCCCACTCCTGGGCATATACCCAGAGAAAACCATAATTCGAAAAGATACACGCCCCCCAACATTCATGACAGCACCGTTTAAGATACACGCACCCCAACGTTCATAACAGCACCGTTTACACCAGCCAAGACATGGAAGCCACCTAAGTGTCCACAGACAGATGAATGGAAAAAGAAGATGTGGTACATATATACAAAGTGGGATACTAGTCAGCCATAAAAAAGAATGAAATCATGCCGTTGGCAGCAACATGGATGGACTTGGAGGGCATTATGCTAGATGAAGTAAGTCAGACAGAGACAAACAGTCTACGATCTCACTTTTATGTGGCATCTAAAAAATACAGCAAGCTAGTGAATATAACAAAACAGAAGCAGACTCACAGATACAGAGAACAAACTAGTGGTTCCCAGTGTGGAGAGGGAAGGGGGAGGGGCAAGATAGGGGGAGGGGATTAAGAGGTACAAACTACTAGGTATAAAATAAATAAGCGACAAGGTTATGTTGTAGAACACAGGGAATATAGCCAATATTTTTCCATAACTATAAATGGAGTATAACCTTTACAGTTGTGAATCACTATACTGTACACATGAAATATATAATATTGTACATCAACTGTACTTCAATTTTAAAAAAATGAAAGGGGGAAAGAAAAGGGTGCCTGTAGGAAACAGGAAACTGTCAATAAAGGCCATTTTAAGTTAAATCAAAAAGACAGGAGAAAACCGTAACTTGAAAAGATACGTGCACCCCAGTGTCCACAGCAGCACTATTTACAAATAGCCAGGACATGGAAGCAACCTGAGTGTCCATCGACAGAGGAATGGATAAAGAAGTTGTGGTACATATATATACAATGGAATATTACTCAGCCATAAAAAAGAACGAAATAATGTTATTTGCAGCAGCAGGGATGGGCCTGGAGATGATCATACTTAGTGAAGTCAGTCAGACAGAGAAAGACAAAGATTATATGATATCGCTTGTACGTGGAATCTAAAAAATGGTACAAATGAACTTATTTACGAAACAGAAATAGAGTCACAGACATAGGAAACAAACTTATGGTTACCATGGGACAGAGGGGGGAGGGGATAACTTAGGAGACTGGGATTGACATATACACGCTACTCTATATAAAACAGACAACCAGCGAGGACTACTCAGTATCTCCTAATACCCTATATGGGAAAAGAATCTGAAAAGGAATATACGTATAAACCTGAATCACTGTGCTGTATACCTGAAACTAACATGATATTGTAAATCAACTGTACTTCAATAAAAAATGATACAGGGGGCTTCCCGGTGGCGCAGCGGTTGAGAGTCCGCCTGCCGATGCAGGGGACGCGGGTTCGCGCCCCGGTCCGGGAAGATCCCACGTGCCGCGGAGCGGCTGGGCCCGTGAGCCGTGGCCGCTGAGCCTGCGCGTCCAGAGCCTGTGCTCCGCAACGGGAGAGGCCACAACAGTGAGAGGCCCGCGTATCGCAAAAAAAAAAAAAAAAAAAAAAAAAAGATACAGGGTCTTCCCTGGTGGTCCAGTGGTAAAGAATCCACCTTACAATGCAGGGGACGCGGGTTCGATCCCTGGTCAGGGGAACTAAGACCCCACATGCCGCGGGGCAACTAAGCCCGCACGCCGCAACTACTGAGCTCGCACGCCTCAACTAGAGAGCCCGCGTGCCACAAACTACGGAGCCCACGCGCTCTGGAGCCCACATGCCACAGTGAAGAGCCTGGGTGCTGCAACTCAGACCCGACGCAGCAAAAAATAAATAAATAAGTAATAAACAAATCTTTTTAAAAAAATGATACAGATGAACTTATTTACAAAACAGAGTCACAGACGTGGAAAACACACTTACGGTTACCAAAGGGGAAAGGTGGGAGGGATAAATGAGGGGTTTGGGATTAACACAGACACACTACTATATACAAAATACATAACTAATAAGGACCTACTGTGGAGCACAGAGAACCCTGCTTGATAGTCTGTAATAACCGAGAAAGGGAAACAATCTGAAAAGGCATCTATGTACATGTATAACTGAGTCACTGTGCTGTACACCTGCAACTAACACGATATACTTTAATTTAAAAATTTTTTTAAAAGAATGACGCTAGGAAAGGTGTAAAATCGTCCAGGAAGACACTGCTGACAGTGGAAAAGTGTGGAACAGTAACACAAAGCAAGGGATGCCTTTCTCCTTTTAAAAACAAAGAACAGACACCACATTTCCTAGGACTTGGAACTAGGGAATTCCTTCGTGGGTTGCGTGAGTCACTGGGAAATGGACAAAGCAAAGTTTACCTGCCTGGAGCCCTTCTGAAAGTATTTAAATTATCTATTTCCATTTGGGTTCATTGGAACATCGTTATGCCATTTTGCTGTTTGTTTTTGTGGTGTTCGGGTTTTTATTGGTATTTTGGGGTGGGTTGTTTTTTTTTTTTTTTGGTAAATTAGCAAGACTATTTGCTCCAAATAAGAGAGCTTGCACCAGCACATAATTACTCAAAAGCAATAAAGGTTTTAGTACCATGGATACGTGGTGATAAGGTATGAAAAGTCTCTTCCCTGGCAATCGCTAGGCTGGGAAATGAGCAACATCACCTTGATTCCTGAGACCATGCTCACAAATATATCATTCTGAAAGCCAAACTAGTTATACACTGATATGCAGGTATCCTGCCAACCCAGCCCAAAATAGGACCTCAACTGACTGTGACGTCAAAGGCAGAGAGTGCAGCACAAAAAGCATTCAACGAAGAACTAAGGAAAAAGGGTCAGTACAGAGAAGAAGTGAGAGGTAGGCTACAGAGGCATTCGGCATTTAGAAATAATTATGTTAGGGAGCTCTACCTATATAGGAAAAGAACCGGAAAAAGAATAGGTGCATGTATCATGTATAACTGAGTCACTGTGCTGTACAGAAGAAACTAACACGCCACTGTAAAGCAACTATACCCCAGTGAAAACTTCAAAAAGAAAAAAGAAAAGAAATAACTGTGTTCTCGACAGTCATCTGCTAGTCTCAGGCTATCTGCTGATTTGCTCCAAAAAAAAAAAGAGAAGATTCCAGAGGATCACGGAAGAGCCATAAGCGAGGAACAGGTGGGACTGCCCCTGGCCAAGCGCGAAGCCGGGGTGTGTGCGGACGAGACCCTCAGAGGCTGCAGCCGGGCAGCTAGCCTGGACAGAAGCACTGCTGCAGGGCTGTGGGTTCCACTCCTGAGAGCATCCCGACCCAGACCGGGTCCGGCCGAGTCCGCAGGGAGCTAAGCCAAGAGGAGGGTGAGGGCCGACCGACGGCCACCGACGCACAGGGAGACCCAGTGTCCCCACCGGCCCTGCCCTGAAGCAGCGGGTCCCCGGCACAGGTCCCCTCTTCCCCCGGGAATGGCTGGACCCTGGCTTGGGGGAATCCCGAGGCTGGAGGCGAATTCAGCAACGTCAGTTCGAGGACCACCACCAAACCACCGTCCTCTGGCCAGGTCTCAGCATCTCCCACCTGTCCCATGGCAAGCCCTCCAGGCGTGCACGGGCTGCGGTGTCCACGGTCCGACTTCCAAGTGCCAGGCTTCTGGCGTAAAATACAGGCAGCGCTGCTTTCATGCTTGGTTCAATGCACAGAAGAGGAATTTTAAAAGGTGGGCGTGTGTGTGTGTGTGTGTGTGTGTGTAATCAAGGGTTCACTCCCTCACTGGACTAGCCCCCGTGGGAGTGGCCACGCTCACGCTGCCTCAGACCGTATCCCTGCTGCAGACCTCAGGGGTCACTCAGCTTGTGTCCAGACACCTCCCTGGCTCCCGTGTCCCCTCCCAGGCCAGGGGGAACCTGAGCTTCCCTGAGCGCTGCCAGCTTCTGGGCAAGGGCCGTGCTCCAAGCAACACAAGGACCAGCACAGGGCCGCTGCCCACCAAGGACGCCCAGCCTCGCCCTTTCCATAAACTCGGATGCCCGGGGGGGTGGCTGCCAGGAAGTGGGGTGCAGGCAGGCTGGGGTTTGGGTTTTGGTGTCTCTGCTGTCGGTGTGCACCTGACTGTCCGCCCCGGCGGCTACTTCCCCCAGAGGCAAATTTCATGGATATACTTGCTGTCACTTGCTAGAAATGAAGACACAGGAGCAGACACAGCCGAGGCTCTGTCACCAGCCTTGACCAGAGGGACACTGACACCACCGTCCGGGGTGATTAGGAATCACCGCCCTGCCCACCGCAGGCCCTGGGGGGCCTCTCCTCCAGCACAGAGCTGCTACGGAGGCGTTTTGCCTTTAATCCGTGAGCTTTCCGCACAAACTGTGAATCGCAGCGTACAAAGCTGATGCCACCAGGAAACTGTCTAAAGATGTTCTAGAACGTTCTTTCCTCCCACAAATCAGGGCTACGGATTACAGCTCTGTCAGAACACATGAAGCTCTTAAACGTTTTAAAGAAGCACACGTGGCCCCAGATGAACCTTGGCACCTTGACTGGTCAGGACTGTAACACGAGCGAGTTTGGGTGAATTATTTTTTCAGTCTTTCCAACGGTTTTTCAAGTCATGAAAAGCAGCCCACGCTTTGGCGGTCTCCCACGAGACTCCTCTTTTGGTCTGGAAAGTACGGTTTCATGCAGTCACGACAGCAGCGATTCTTAAACTTGAGGGGGCGGGGGGGGGGGGGGGGAATCCCGGGGAGGGCGTGGGAAAACGCAGGTTCCCGGCCCCGCCTGCAGAAGTTCCCATGCTCAGGGCTGGAAATCAGCACTTCTAACCACCTGCCCCAGGTGATGCTACTGCTAGATGCCCGGGAAATACACGCTGGGTGGAAACCAAGGCGTTGGGGAGAGCAGCCCCCTGAGCCACTGCAAACTAGGCACGGGGGTTCACGATCGGCCGTCCCCACAGTGGACCACTTCCGCCCCGGCGCAGGTGAGGGAGAGAAGCAGGGCCTCTGTCTGCAAGAGCTGCCGGGTGTTGCAGGAGAGCTGTGGAAGCCCCTCTGTGTTCTGTCTCAAGATCAAAGGCATCCTGCCACGAGGGCAGGGGAGACATTGGGAATGTCAACACACCCCAGCCTTGGGCAGAGGGCCGGACGGTCACCTTGAACAACCACGAGTGGGAGTCTTGACACAAAGGGACAGATAAGGCTTACCGATCCGTCCGTCCGGGGTTTTCATGTGTCTCTCAAGAATCACAACCTGCCCACAGATGGGAATCCTCAGCTTCTGGGCGATGTTTAAAACACCCTGGCTCTGACGGCCAAGAAAGTGACCTGCATGTGCTTTTTTTAAACATAAGGCCCCAGGCTTGGGCTCAGAAATCACCGGAGAGCGTTGGGATCAGGAAAGATGTGAGGGCCGTGTGTGTATTCCCTGGGTTCAGGAGGTAGAGAAAGCCCCGGGGATGCACGCCAGGGCAGCGCTGATCCCCGTGAGACCCGGCAGGGTCCTGTCTGGTGCATCTTCCCTTCAAGAACCCGAGAGAAGTAGGTGCACCTGCCAGAGGGTACATCCAACGGTTCCTGAGTGAACACGGGCCTCAGGGGGCCCTGGAGAGCGACAGGGAATGAAAACGGGTCCCAGTTTCACAAGGAACGCCCTCCCCAGCAGGTGCCGCGGTAGCAGCACACTTGCTGCCACCTTCCACTCCCCAAGGAGGACAAAAGCCCCCCAGAGGAAAGCCCAAGAATCAGAGACACCGCTGCCCAAAGCCACTTCCACCATCTGGGTCCCTGAGCCCACGCCAGGGTCTGCAGCCCCCAGACCAAGCAGAAGAGCCATCTGCCCACCAGGCAGTAGAGTACCTTTGTCATTGAGGGTTTCCTCTTTCATCTTCCTCACAGCTTCTTCGGCTCTGGCTTCGTTATTTCCGCCTACAAGGGAAAGAAAAGATACGATTCAGGGTAAGGAAACTACCCCGCGCGAAACGATGCTTTCTTGAGACAGCAAACAGCCCTACACACTGCTCAGTGTCTCGGAGCAACTGCAGCGGATTCAGCGCGTCCACTGAAGATGCATTTTCTTTAGGTGGGTTGGTCAAAAGGATGCATTTCCGGGACATCTTACTTTTCAGTAATTCCAGGGACACGAAGCACCTAGAGTGGCATCAGGACCACGGGGACACCACGAGCGTGAAACTGCCAGCAGAAATGTCAGACTAGACATAGAACTTTCGAGAGACTTTTTGGTCCAGGCGACCGCTCTGGTCACAGTGGCTTGAGCTATCAAAACCATCACGGGGGACTTCCCGGGAGGTCCAGTGGTCAGGACTCTGCGCTTTCACTGCCGCGGGTCTGGGTTCCATCCCTGGTCGGGGAACTAAGATCCCGCAAGCCGCGTGGCACGGCCGAAAATTTAAAAAAAAATAAAAATAAAAATAAAACCATCGCGGGACATTCCCACCATGAGCTCGAGATGTCTCCTCCCGTTACCCCTGACTCCGCAAAACCAGCGGGTGCGATTCTGGGAACGTTCGCTTAGAAGGGTGGCTGGCGATGCGTCTTCTGTGTAGGATGAGGGTGTTCCAGTTGAGATTTGGGGCAAAAGAAAGTGAATGAGCTTTCTTTAATGCCTGAGTAGGTGAATCTGTGTTGACCACGAGGGTAGCGCCTGAAGAGCAGAGGGGCTGTTTTTCCCTACGTCTGCGCGCAGACAGCCCTCCTTTTAAGGGGGGGCCTGATGTAGCTGCTGCTCAGGGTGGGGAGAAGCCAGGACAGCCTGCTTCCCAGGCAGCGTCCCTTATTAAGGAGCCGGCCTCAAGCAGCGCCTCTGACGCTGTGCAGGAGAAGCCACACCTGAAACTCCCTGGGGGCTGAGTCACAGGAGACCTTCAACAGGGAGGCCAGAGCTGGCACCTGTGAACACCAGGGTGGGCATGGAGCCCTGACGCCCAGAGAACCAACAGGGGCCATGAGGACACTGCTGAGGGGTCTGGGAGGGGCAGGTCCAGCCCACATCACCCTCCCACCTGCAGCCAGCCCCTGCTGGCAAGATGCTGGTTCTCTCGGGTCAAAGCCTATTGAGGTCTCCGTGAAAATACACTACCAAGCAATCCTTTTATCCAGCATTTCTGCATGCTGTTTACGTACCCGTGGTTTCATTTACACAGTCTAATAGTATTCCCTACTATTTTCCTCTGTATTATGTGCTCTGTGTCACTGACAAGTGACCCCAAATGAATCTAGGCAATGCCCTTTCCAGAACAAACAAACGAAAAAAAAAAATGTTTACAGCAACGGGTTTATCTGTAACAAACATATAAGACAGGAGAAGCGGTGAACACAGGGGGAATCAGAAATGCCTCCTGCTGAAGACAAACGTGGCAAAGGGACATCTCTGGGGGTGAATGAAAAGGAATATAGAAACTGTCACCGCCTCGGAGAAGTTCAAAGCTGCAGACATCAAGAAGATGCAGCTGCGAAAGTCATTTGCGCCTCCAGCTCCTTAAAGAAATAAACATTATGCGGTTATTATGTGTTTTTGCTGGGAGAGCCTTCCTGCACTGCGGGAGTGCAGGGGCAGGATGGCAAAGCAGGCATGTCTTCCATCCCTAAATGTTCCGGGCATCAGAGACCAAAAAAAAAAAAAAAAAAAGAATTCATGGGGAAGTGAGGACTGCAGGCATGTATGAGCTTGTTTCTGAAACTTGTGCAATTTTTAAACATTAAAACACCATCTGCTGCCGGGCTACCCTCCAGCCTGAGACCATCTTGGCATCAAGGGCTGGCATAGCAGAAGCTCAAATGAAGTCAGAAAGACATAAGTGTCCAGAGAAAGAAAGAAAGCTGAGGGTGGCTTGGGGAGAAGCGATGGAACAGCAGGACAAACTGGCCACGGCCAGCAGCGTTCCCCGACGGGCAGCTCACTCCATGTTCAGGCAATCAGGCAGATATCATATGATATTGGCTCTCTGCGGAATCTAAACAAAAATGATACATATAAACTTATCTACAAAACAGAATCCGACTCAGAGACTTGGAGAACGAACTTGTGGTTACCAGGGGGGAACGATAAATTAGCAGTTTGGGGGCTTCCCCGGTGGCGCAGTGGTGGAGAGTCCGCCTGCTGATGGCAGGGGACGCGGGTTCGTGCCCCGGTCCGGGAAGATCCCACGTGCCGCGGAGCGGCTGGGCCCGTGAGCCGTGGCCGCTGAGCCTGCGCGTCCGGAGCCTGTGCTCCGCAACGGGAGGGACCACAGCAGTGAGAGGCCCGCGTACAAAAAAAAAAAAAAAAAAAAGAAAGAAATCAAAGAAAACAATACTCAGGCAGTCAGGGCTGGATTGTATGGGAGGGATGGACAGGCACTTTGGGGGCTAAGGTCATCTTCAGCAGCTGCCTCCTCTGGGCTGGATATGGGATGCCTGACCCTACACAGCTGCCAATGTTGCCCAAACATCTCCGGAGTGACGGCTGCATATCAGGAAACACTCCGCCACGACAGAAGCAGGGCTCAAACGCAGTGGGTCTGCCTTCCGCTCAAACTTCGCGCAGCAGGGGTTAGGTTTTATACGTGCTGCAGTGCAAGGTTTCAGTCAAGTGGGAAGGACAACCTCTCATATCCAGGTCCGCTCCCTGAAGACCGCACCCTAGCCACCAGATTGTAAAGATCTGCAAGAAGCAACAGAACTGCCACTTGTTTAAAGAAAGAGATACTGAACCCAAATTAGGGCCAGCACACTACGGACCTGGGGCCAAATCTGGCCCATCGCTTAAACAGCCGCGCACTTTAAGTATTGGCCGTTGCTGCTTTCCTGCTGTAAGGGCAGAGCTGATCATCGTGAGAGACCTATGATAATATTTATCATCCAGCCTAGAGCAGACAAAAACGTACCAACCCCCGGTCTAAACCTTAGATGACCGTTTATTAAGAATTATGAATAAAGAAGGGTCCTCCACCAAAATAGTATTTTGAAACAGTAGGAACTAAGATACTGTGAACAGATGGGAAACTGAATAATTCATGCATTCTTAGCAATACTAATGGGCTGGACTCGGACCCAGATTATCACTTCAATTCTTCAGCAAGTAATTGATTATTCTTTAAATATTCATGGCTTCGGGACTGAGAGTGTGGAATTGATTAAACCCATCTCTTAATCTGTGTTTAATAGAAAAATGCATTCTGACCAACGATAATGTTTCATTAAGTGACCTTGTCTCCAGCTGTCGTGTAAGAAGGAAAACTGTCCCTCTCAGGACATATTCGACCATCCCCTCAAAGACACACAGAGGCAGCAAGACTCCCTACGTGACTGCATTGACGGGGAGGGTCAGAACTGTGTCCCTTGAGGAAAGTTCCAACAGGGACATCAGAACGTTACTGGGAAAGGAAACACAAGTGGGTGAGGGTGGGCTGTCTACTCTCTGTTTAACTCGAGAAAAGTAGAAATTTGGTGCTGACGGGTACCATACGTGATGCTCAAGAAACATCACCTAAGGGAGGTGATACCAGTCAGGGCTCCAGCCCTCAAATGCATGGGTACCCAGGCTTGCTCCCATAGGTTCAGCGCCCGTGTCTGCAGTACATACTCATCACCCAACCAGACCCCACGCTCACCTTCCCAACTGGACCCCCTCTTGACCTTCCCATTCAGACCTTCTCCTGACCATCCCTCTAGATCTCCTCGTGACCTAACCCTCTAGACTTCCTCATGAGCTAAAACCACCACCCTGAGGCAAGAAGCACAGAAATGGGGCTCTTTTTGTTTCTCTGTCTTCCAACGTCACCCAGTTTCACTAGGAATTAAGAAAATGAATGTGTCTGCAGTGGAGGAATCACAGGGGCAGAGATACCCAGCACTGGATGCCAGCCTCCCATCTTTGCTCAGACTAGAAAGTTCCTCCTGGACTCTGCTCCACCAGCATCTTTCCACCACTAGCCCAGGTCCAGCAGGTCCTCAGAGGGGATGTATGGCTCTTCCTTTTCAAGAGCTGACATCACTTTGACCAAGTCTTCCAAATATTGGCAGAAATCCAAGACATGGAAGGCTTGTCATGTCTCTGATGAGACAACAGAGGCTGACCCACCATGGAAAGTCAACAAATCAGGGGGTTAGAGTCCATCACCATCTCACAGTCTCCCTGCAGTCTTGAGATCTGCTCCCACCCTCTGCTCCCACATCCCACCTCCTTGATATTCTCAGGCCCCAGAGAGACATAAACAGATCACGGAGGTGCTCAAGTTGATAAGGAGCGCCAGATATACATCCTCAGATGCATCCCCTCTCCCACAAGACCTCCTGGGCTGCAACCAACCCATCTTCATCTAAGGGGAGTTATGGATAGTGATAAAGTTGGTAATTTCAAGTTCAGAAACTTTTACTATGTCCACATCTATCAAGAGAATAGGACTTACCCAGGGGGAAAGGCAGGGAGCTGGGATGAATTGAGAGATTGGGATGGACATCTATACACTACTATGTATAAAATAGGTAATTAATGAGAGCCTACTGTAGAGCACCGGGAACTCTACTCGGTGCTCTCTGGTGACCTAAATGGGAAGGGGATCCAAAAAAGAGGGGGTAGATGTATATGCATAGCTGATTCTCTTTGCTGTACAGCAGAAACTAACACAACAGTGTAAAGCAACTATATTCCAATAAATTTTTTTTAAAAAAAGACTTATTGAAAGAGGGGAAAAAAAAAAGAAAACACACACACACACCCCATAGAAAACAGAGAATGGGACTTGGCCATATTCCTGATGAAAAGAACCCTTCAGTGGGGACGAAGACCAGTGAGGTAGACCAAGAAGTGATCTGCTGCTCCCAAAGCAAGACAAACGTGGGCCATTCCACAGACCCCCATCATACACGACAGAAAAGACGGTTATGTGAAAAAGGGAATCACCATAAAAATACTGCAGTCTTTGAAAAGAGAGTGGAACATGGGACAGGCCATGAAATGGAAGAAAGTTTAATGGTGCAGTCAGGTTTTGCAAAAGCAAAAAAAAAAGTTCACGTGTAAGGGTGTGAGGGAAGACTTGTGTGTGCCCAGGTAAGCTCCACCCCTCCGAGAGCAGAGGGCTACACTGGACCCCTGGGGATGTCCCACGTGGGACTCAGGGCATCCGGGAGTTTCGATGGGGAAGAATGGACATCATCATCGTGACCGGCCTCCAAGGGAATGTGGATGAGACAAAGAGGACAGGATGGACAGGATCTGTGGCTTGGCCACCAATAGAAACCACATTCTCCTATCAGGGTTCAGTTCTTGAAGATGTCTTGAAATAAGGTTTAAGATCCTCAGGGCAGGACTCCCCTGGTGGCGCAGTGGTTAAGACTCCATGCTCCCAATGCAGGGGGCCCAGGTTCGATCCCCGGTCAGGGAACTGGATCCCACATGCGTGCCGCAACTAAGGAGCCCACCTGCTGCAACGAAGGAGCCTGCCTGCCGCAAGTAAGACCCGGCGCAACCAAAGGGGAAAAAAAAAAAAAAAAAAAAAGATCCTCATAGCTCCAAATCGGAGGGGTTACTAAACTAATAAGATCACATTATTCGTTGTATAAAGACGTAATGTGCATAATTTTGTATAAAGACATAATGTGTATAATTATGTGGCAATTTTTTTCCTTATATACTTTTATACCTGCATTTCAATACAATTGGTTGATACTATGGTGGATTTCAGTTTGTGCACTGAGGCATCACTAGATGTGAAGGTATTCAGGGACCAGAAAAGGGGGAATCTGGCTGTGGATGGAGCTTACGGACAGACCCACAAAGGAGCAAGATTCACATGTGTTTAAATCCACAGCCCCAAATGCTGTGTCTGAGCTGTAATCATCCTGCAACACACGACGGAGGAAAAACGAGAGAAAGGAAGAAATGAACCGATAATGAATGAATGAAGGGCCGTGGTTAATATTTTAGAAAGACTGAAGTGAAAGCAATCCCTAACGCCTAAAGCCAGACCTGCAGTACGGTTTTCATAAAAACGGACGCCATAAAAGGGATTAACTGAATCCAGATGATGTCGGGAGAAGCATGATAAATATTACGGCCTTTTTTCAAAGCTCATCTCCCCATATCATTTTTTCCAGCTGATTTAAACTTCTACCTCCAACTGAATGGGAATGTTCACAAATGTAAAATGAGCTCACTTGAGCCATCTTCACTTTCCTAGCAGAAGAAAGTCCCTTGCTTTTCAACGGGGATTTAGGGACCGAAATAAGCCATTAGAAAGTTTCAGAAAGAGGAAGGGAAACACAGACAGTTTCGGATCAGAATCTGAAATGCAGAAGCAGTTCAGACTCTGTTGGGAGCTGAATCGTGACATCGCAACGTCATATGCTGAAGCCCTGACCCCCAGGACCTCAGAGTGTGGCTGGATTTGGAGATGGGGTCTTTACAGAGGGGATGAAGGTAAAATGAGGTCGACCCACTAGGGTGGGCCCTGATCCCATAGGACTGGTGTCCTTATAAGAAGAGGAGATGAGGACACAGACACACACAGAGGGACGACCCTGTGAGGACACAGGGAGGAGACGGCCGTCTACACGGCAAGGAGAGAGGCCTCAGGAGGGACCAGCCCCGCCCACACCTGGATCTCAGATTCCAGCCTCCAGGACTGAGACAGGAAAAATGCTTGTTGTTTAATCCACCCAGTTTGTCATATGATTTGTTAGGAGAGGTCTGGCAAACTAATTCACATTTATTGTTGTTTACGGCAGTGAATCACACAGGAAAAGAAATGTAAGATCCATATCACAGCAGAACCTCGACTCCTGTCCAAAAAAAAGCGCAACACAATTTCCTGTCTCTTTCAGTTTTTGAGTATTCACCCTTACGCTTTCTGCACTTGTGGGATCTGGAAGCACATCAATATTTCCATACACATAGAAGCAAGCAGCTGCGAATCTCCCGCTCGCTCTAAGATACAAGGAGTTGTAGATGTGAATCATCACCTATGATAACGTGCATGCCCAGTTTGGCCAGATGCTTCGCTGTCGAGTATCCAATTCCATCGGTCCCGCCGGTCACTACAGCAACACGCTCGAGTTGTAGGGGGAAAACTGCAGAAGAAAAGAGAAAGAAACCGAGGTAAAGGTTTAGAAGCAGAGCACACGTTGATGAGAACGAAGTTGCAGAAGAGGGCATGATGCCAACGGGAGTTGTGTTTCGATATTTGTGGGTTTGCTCTTCTGAATTCCTACAGGCTCGGGACGCATGAGTGTAATACGGTGCAGTTGCCCTGAATAAGGACAGCCTGGTAAAACCACCTGATAAATCCTTGCTCGGTCCCCGATGATACCTTTGCAGGAATTAACGCTGCCAAAATGATCTGCAGAAAGCTCCAGATAACATCTATCGTTGACAGCTGTGGGTGAGAGTCCTGGGTTAATCCTCTCGGACCATGTTGGTTGTGCTGTAAAGCGTAGGTTTTATACTTGTATGCGTTTACTCAAATGTAGTTAGGAAATTGCTTGTTATGGAGGGATAGCCCATTGGTTTCTACAAAGTCTGGAGACCACATGAGAATACAGAGTAACTTATAAAAACAAAGAACACAATGACTACTTTAACCATGTACCTTTGCATAAACCTACACGTATCCAAACATATGAGAACATACGTTTATGTGATGGTGTAAAATTGACTGTTTCTGACTCACACACAGAGAGAACAGACTTGTGGTTGCCAATGGGGCAGGGATTGGGGGAGGGAAAGGCTGGGAGTTTGGGGTTAGTAGATGGAAACTATTATATAGAGAATGCATAAACAACAAGTCCTATTGTAGACCACAGGGAACTATATTCAATATCCTGGGATAAACCATCATGGAAAAGAATATGGAATAGAATGTATATGTATGTATAATGGAATCACTTTGTTGTACAGCGGAAATAAACACGTTGTAAATCAACTATACGTCAATAAAATAAATAAACTTTACTGTTTCTAATAAAATCTTAAACTACCCAAAGTGTCAATAACATGTTATTATACAAGATGAAATAATGCTTTACTAAACGTTAGACTTCTCTTTCTGACTCCATTTTAAAATTGTACTATGTTGGGCTTCCCTGGTGGCACAGTGGTTGAGGGTCCGCCTGCCGATGCAGGGGACACGGGTTCGTGCCCCGGTCCGGGAAGATCCCACATGCCGCGGAGCGGCTGGGACCGTGAGCCGTGGCCACTGAGCCTGCGCGTCGGGAGCCCGTGCTCCGCAACGGGAGAGGACACAACGGTGAGGGGCCCAAGTACCGCCAAAAAAAAAAAAAAAAAA